>JAODYC010000019.1:54051-64447 GCA_026262405.1 Curvularia hawaiiensis | reverse complement strand
AGAGCCAAAGCCAGAGTTCTTGCAAGTGTAGCCGTTGCTTTTACCACAACGGCCATTTGGCGACTTCATTGGAGGAGCGGATGTAGCGGCTGGGGCAGTGGATGTACGAGTGCTGGCAGCAGTGGTACGAGCCGACGTGGTCATAGTGCGTGTGGAGCTCGCCACGGGGACAGGGGAGATTGAGACAGATTCCGAAGAGGAGCATCTACCGAGAAGTGGGTTGCAGCCGACTCCGCAGTATTCAGCGCCTGAGCCGCACCAGCCGTATCTAATTGGAGTCAGGCATGTGCATTTTGTGAAGAAAGGAAGGAGGTCAACTTACTGGGAGCAACACTCGCCCTCAAAGTAGCCGGCACACGTATACCCCTTTGCACCACCACATGACCCGTCTTTGGACACGTTGTTTACAGGACTAGCAGTTGGGAGAGCGGACGCGGTGTTGGACGCCAACTTGCTAGAGCTACTGCCACTGGAGAGGCCAGAAGTACCGCATTTGCCGTACTTTGGATCGCAGCCTGTTCCACAGTAGATATCTGTGCTTCCACAGAAGCCATACTCGGAACAGCATTCACCCTGGGCAAATCCTATTGGACTAGTTAGCAAAGCAGAAACATTTCTGTCTTTTCAAGCTTACCAAGACATGTGTAGCCGGCTTTCGCACCGCAAGACCCATCAGGCGACACTGCCGTAGGTGTGGCGACAGCAGCGCTGGATGCGGCACTAGCAGCACCCGAAGAAGTGGAAGAAGCCACAGGTGGTGTAAAGGCAGATGACGAAGCTGGCCGGTTGGTAGGAGTGCGGTACCAATTAGCCTCAGGCTCGCCCATGCATTCGCCTAGCGTAACCAACTTGTATCCCTTCTTGGTCATAACATCAAGCATATGGCCAGTAAGATTCTTCGCCGTCTGCTGGTGGATGTCGTGTGCGATGCTGAGGAATTGGTCTTGCGAAGGGTTGCTCGGGTTGATAGCAGCGTCGACTCGATTCTTTGCATTTTGGATCAGTTCTGGTGTCACGTTGTTGTAGTCTAATAGCCATTAGCAAAACTAGTAAGAACAGGGGAAAACTGGGGTTATACCATCGGTACTAATTCACAAGTTAGTTTATGTATTACACGTGATGATTCGAAATGCTTACTCTAGATCAAAGTAGGAAACAACGTATCCCAAGTCTGCAAGGTCTTTCTGGCACCCTGATGCAGCAGTGCAAGAAGAGTATGGCGGACGCATATACGTAGGAAATTTACCAATAATGTTGGTAAGGGCCATCTAAAAGCATGTCAGTTGACATAAACAAAGGCTCTTTGTTGGAAGATCACTTACTTCGTTTCTAACCATTTGGTCGTACCGCTGCTCCTTTGTGATGGCGCTGAGATCTTGGTGCGACCATGTGTGGCTAGCGACCTGATGGCCCTCAGCGATCATGCGAGAGATCACGGAAGGCCATGCCTTGCTCTTGTCGTCAATCGCACCCTTGTTGATGTTGATACCGGTAACGAAGAAGGTGGCTTTAGCATTGTATGCCTTGAACTGATCCAATACATCATTCGTGTATATGTAAGGGCCGTCATCGTACGTGATGGCGATAGTGTTTGGTTTGACACAGTCATAGATGCCTTCTCCGCCGTATTTCTGGTTTCCCAGTTTCGGACGAGGTGTGTTGCGAGTGCTGCCTCCAGTGGGAACTAGGTTGGCATCGCAGGCAGGCCCGTACTGAAAGCGACAGTCTGGTGCCGAGCAATAGTCGGCTATCCACAGCTGTTAGTGACCTACTCACTCCCACTAGATGCTCAGACTACTTACGCCCTTTTCCACAATATCCTGCTACCGAACAGCAGTATCCTTCAGCGCAGCTTGCGTTGCCGTGGTCGGCTCCACAGCGACCACCGGCAGCGCCCCCTTGACGCCTACTCAAAGCTTGCTCCGGCCCAGCAACTCTGGCAGCGCGACCGTCGAGGAGATTCCTACTCTTTAGTTTACCGACGTCTCTTGAGCCCGATCCAACTATCTTCGGAATGTGACCGCCGCTGTGAGCAACCGCAAGAGGCGCCAGCAGTAGGACTGCTGATAACTCGATGAAACGCATGATTCGGGCTGCTTAGGATTGATCGACCCTCGGAGAATCAAGACGGGTGTGGCGATGAGGAACAACCGAGTGTGTGCGAACGGATGATCGACCAATATTATGTACCACGAAAAGAAGGGAATACTTAAACGAGTGACAGACCCCTTTGACCAAGAAAGGAGGGGAAGGGTAGGTAACCAAGAAGCAAAGATTACAGCACGACCTGGGACTTGTGATATATATCCATTTACGCACAGCCCAGGAATGGCCTGCTTCCGAAGGGTTTGAGAAAAAACCAATATTAATCCCGATTCAACAGGTAGCGTGCTTGGCCATGACGGCTCGACTCGAGTGTGTGTCAGATTTTCCGATGGCGTATCTGGGACGCAGTGAAAGTAAGCCTAAGTCATGATATCAGGACATGACAGGGCGTCTTCATACATAGCTACGTGGTATTTGATTGATGCCGGATGACCACCAAAGTCAAGAATGTGTTAGCTAGTATCGCGGATTGCTGCATTGGGCAATGTAGTTTGCTTTTGTCAAATGTACCCCGATGATGCCTTATTGCCAGCATGGCTAACTGCACTGTTGTGGACGAAAATTATCCTGTAAAGGTTTAGGGGGAGCGTGGCTTTCTCCAGCCAAGAATCCACCCCTTGGTTTGTTTCCATGTGGAGGCGCGGATCTGTTAGTGCCCGCGCTGTGCGGAAACAAGAAACATGTGAGATCCCTATTTCGCAGTTCCTGGTCGGGTCCAGACTTTGAGCCCTTCGTCTTCCGGCCATGCTGCATACACGGACGTGCGCACATCTAACGCCGCATGTGCTCCTATCTTGCCTAAAGCAAAGCCAAAGTCTTTTCTCAGCGCGACAGGAATGTCTCCATATTGTAGCTGCCTTGTCTATCAGGCTGCGCATCGAGACGTTGCGCCGAACGGGTGGGCGAAATCTTGTTCAGAATTCCAACACCTCCAACGAAAGCGTTGACCGCCGTCGTTTCAAATGGCGATGAGATGCCTGACCAACCACAACCTGCCTTACTATTCAGGAAATATGATGCGCGCTGCGACGGCTTATTAGAAGAGAGGTTGTCGCCACAAGGCATAGTCCACCGCTCGTTAATGCGTTGCTTGATCTTTGGCTCCTGTGAGAGGCCATTGTGGAAATGAAGTAACTTTCTTCTGCGCAAATAATCTCGATATCGGCACGTGTCATGCAACTGCCGGCGGTGTAGGCGCTAGCTCAGGCACCTGGGTCGGCAAGGTAGAAGAAACAAATAAAAATAGCAATAGGGTGGCGGGACGTTGGCGCCTTTGCATAACGTGATGGGATATGACGGAGTTTGTAGACCGCCACAGTGTATCACCACGCACATATCAGGACTATCAGCCATGACACACTTGGCTGGGCAGAACATCGTCCGCCGTTCTCTTGCCTGTCCAGCCGAGGTGAAAGCCGTGAGCGAACTCTGCAAAAATCATGGCTTTGTACCGCCGAGCAGCAGAGCACCTTGAAAAAGAAACTGTTTCCGCCTGAGCAGCGTCCAATTGCATTGGCCAGACTCCCGTGATAAGCCAAGGACACTGTGCACGGACCGGGCATTAACGTACAAAACACCAGCCCCGTCCCACAGCAGCGACACCGATACACACGCAAAAAAGATCCAGAAACAAAAAAGATGGACTCGCGGGGAATCGAACCCCGGACCACTCCCATGCTAAGGGAGTATTATACCACTAAACCACAAGCCCGATGCTCAAGCTGTGCTTGATTTGATGGAAGGCTGCCGAGGATGTTGGAATATGTTGCTGCAATGATACACTCCCCTACCTCGGTCGCATCGCGTACACTTATCCCTGAGTGGCGCGCAGTACCAGTAGCTCAAGCATCCTTAACCCTAAGCACCTGTTTCTAGGGGTGGTTGCTCGAAGACAGCTCCTAGGGACATGGACTTTGCGGACTACTTCATAGGGTAGAGTAGGCGTAAGGTGCCAACTGCACCTAGAAGCAATTAGGTGAACTTCTCTTGTGGGGACTACAGCGTTTGGTCACGACCTTTTTTTTTAGCTTAGCGCGGCTCAACGTGCCTTCACCTCTCGCTCCTCGGCTGGTACAATTCAAACACTGGGATCCTATCGACCATACCCTAACGTTGGAATCCGTGCCTAACGGTAGTCTTAAAGAATATGTTGAGCGACATGGGCAGCTCTCATCATAGAAATGTTAATGAACACATGGCACAGTTAGCACAGGTGCACTAACGCCGCACCTAACTCTGTGCATGCATGACATGTATGCTACGATTGCCAGGATACTGCGGCGTCACCAATTTGCTGCTTTACGAGGTCGTCACAATTCACTGCTTTTTTTTAAAGATTGATTGCATTCGAAATAAACAAAATATTTCATCAACAACGAGCAGGTCGACGATTTCTGGACGTGGTGGGTCACATGTGGGGGACATTCAGGGACCAAACATGCAGACCCCTAATGTAAGTCTCGGGCCTATAAACTCTTTCTCAGGGTCTTCTGTGCAACAAGAACTTTGGAAATTTGAAGCATAACGCGAAAGTAATATTTGGTGGTAGCTAGGTCGGATTTTTTGTGCTCTATCATGAGGACATGATATAGTAGAAATGTATGCCTGAGAAACTCTTTGTGGCAGCCATGCTACTACTGTATGCGTCTTAGTCCCGAATTTTGAACATGCAGTGTGGGTAGCAGCACTATTCGGGTAAAGCATCTTTTCGCCCACGTGCCCACCATTCACTGCACAGTCCACGCCGCCAGAACAGAAAATACCTCTGGCATTTCCAGCAAGACATCGATGGCTGCGTCCAATATCTCGCCCAGTTCGACCCGCTCCGCGAGAATATTATTCGCACATGCGTGGCGCCACGTGTGGGATCGGTTGCACGATCTATCTCAGCTCGGTTAGCTGCATGAACAGCCGGGGATCTGCACGAGGCCTGTCAAGCGGTGCTGCCCTCTCCAATGACGTCGACCCGGCCGACGACACCCCTCCATCACGCATGGATCCAAACACCGTACCACGCAGTGGCGCGGACCGAGGGCGTTTGCTCCGGACTCCACGGGCCCTTTCCGCACGCGAACCACAATCACCATCCTCATTCACCAACTCCTCGACCCACTCCCTGTGAAGGAGCAAACGATGCGCTAGGCCGCTTTTCGCTTAGGCTAGCGCAAACACAACCGCGGGCTCATATTTTCACTGCTGCTGGTGCCCCTCGGTCCCTCCTACCACAACAACGATTCGAACTCCTCGATTACTCAATTGGAGACAAGCCTTGATCGCACCTCACGCTCAACCACCAAGAAGCACCAACTTTTTCACGTCATTGACACTTCCCAGTAAGAGCAATGCTTACATCGTGTACCGTTCCCATGGTGGCAACAACGGCTGACAAACTTAGGTCTGTTCCAATGGAGTACCAAGCACCTGCTCCTGTTGCCGGCGCCGGTGGTCGTGGCTGCTACAACTGTAAGTTGCACAGCACCCATCGCCGCACGGCACCCTTGCCACAATAACCCCGCAACCCATAGATGACCGAGTCGACGATGATTTTCGAAGAATCGAGCCTCTCGCCTCAGCCGCATTGCCAACCTCGGAGCCGTTTTTTATACACATTGGGTGCAATTGCTAACCTGTCAATGTTTAGGCGGCGATGCCTCCCACCGTGCGGCCGAATGCCCCACCAAGGGTACGCCAACCTGCTACAACTGTGGCGAGAAGGGTCACGTTAGCCGCGAGTGCACCTCTCCCCAGGCCGAGAAGACTTGCTACCGCTGCGGCGGCACTGGCCACATCTCCCGCGAGTGCACCAAGGACGGCGGCGCTGCCATGGGCGGCCGTGGTGGCGGTAGCCAGGAGTGCTACAAGTGTGGTCAAGTCGGTCACATTGCTCGCAACTGCTCTCAAGGAGGCGGCTATGGCAACGGCGGCTTCGGAGGTCGCGGTGGCTACGGTGGTGGTGCCGGCTATGGCGGTGCTCGCCAGACCACCTGCTACTCTTGCGGCGGTTTTGGCCACATGAGCCGTGACTGCACCCAGGGCCAGAAGTGCTACAACTGTAAGCCGATATTCCACCAACGGAACGTGAGCAATACTGACTTTTCCTTAGGCGGCGAGGTCGGCCATCTCTCCCGCGACTGTCCTCAAGAGACTTCTTCAGAGCGTGTCTGCTACCGCTGCAAGCAGCCTGGTCACGTCCAGAGCGCCTGCCCCAACTAGGGTGCTTCACCGATCTCGTCGATGTTTTGAGATTGAAGGAGTTTTGATGCACCAGCCTCAGAGATTGCCCCCACAGCATGACGATCCATCGACATGATTACGATTTTCCTTCTAGTATATTTACATTCTGCGGCTCGCTGCCGTTTTTTTCAGCGCTTCACGAAAAGCATATCGTCGCCCGGGCATGATTGGACGGTCTTTTCTAGTCGGCAGCTCTGTCAAGGGAGCTGAGCATCGGAAAAGTCTGGATCCAGGAAGAGCGTTTGGTGGGAGATTCAAAAGTGGGTGGATAGGAGAAGCGGATCCTTTATGCGAGCAATAAACGGGGCAGTGCGTCGGTCTGCACTGTAGGAGAGAGAGGTCTCTTTTGGCGGATGGCTAGGCTTTGGGTTTGCGATGGTGCAGCCCAAGACTTTGACTGAGGTTGAATAAAGAAACCAGAAAAGTCCCCACGAATGGATGGGCTCCTCAACTTATATCGCGCCAATGCAATGCACCGTGATGGACATGCGCTAACCTAGTTGAACTGGTCGTGGAGGATAAGGACATGCAGTGCTCAGCTGGGCGGGGTGCCACGGAGCTATGGCGGGCAAATTTAGTGGGTTACGAGCGACATTTCAAGCGCGAGAGGTTAAGCAGCATGGCATAGTGCTTGGCTGACGATATTGACTAGCTAAGCGGGAGCCTGTAAGCGTAATGTAGAGAATGCGTGATTGTGTTGTGCAGTGTTTTCCAGTCAGAGTCTGGTGGTGGGACAGAACAGACGTTCGCCAAGCCAGATACGCCCGCATATGTCCGTTGACATCCCACCCAACCCTAAACAACGTACAACAAGCGACGTCCGCAACTCGACAAGATAGAAACGACGCGTCAACCGCTGCAACACGCGTGTTTGGCCCCATAGACCACTCCCCAGCACAATGGCGCCCCCAAAGAAACGCGAAAATCGCGAAAACAATTATTACAACGTTGGTGTACAGGGAAGGTACGCATAGACGCTTTACAACTTTGCGCGCGCATGCTCACACTGCGCAGAAAGACTGGCATTACTCTGGCCGATAAAGGCGTTTATGACGAACATGGTCTCGAGCCCATTTCCGGCATCTTCTCGTCGCCGGAGAAGTCCCCACCTAAGCGGAGCGGAAACGCGACCGGATCAGAGTCGATGGATATACAAGAAAGTGCGTTTTCTCCACTGCGCCCACACAGCGCAATGTTGCGCATGAAAGAAAACGCATTCTGACGCTGTGCTCAGGCTCCATTCCAGAATTCACGACGTCAAACCAGCTGCGCAATGGTCGGCCAAACATCCCTCCCCCTCGAATGGAATCGCCCAAGAAGTTCAACCTAGGTTCTTCGCCGCGAAGACAATCCTCCATGGTGCCCAGGGGAAGCTCGGCCGCACCCTCCAGTCCTATCCGCGCCTCGTCGCATCCGATAGCGAGACGGCTAGATTTCGAACAAGACGAGTCCAGCCTGCAGGAAACACCGGCGCTGAGTGGATCAGGCGCGCGACGCGGAAAGCGTGCAGATGTATACGATATTCCTGAGGATGGGGACGAATCTCCCCTGCCACAGCCGAGCGCAATACTAGAAGAGAGTGTTGTGCAGCAAGAAATCACAGAGAACGAGGATTCTGCAGTTTTTGCGGAGCAGAGTCTTTTTGCACAGATTGAGGAAGAATCAGTGGCGGACGCCGAGGCTGTCGAGGAAGTGACTGAGCAGGAAGAGTCGGAAATTACCCCAGAGCCTGTGAAACAGCCGGCCAAGAGAGGCAGGAAGCGGAAGAGTGACGCTGTAGAGACTTCAGAGGACCAAGAAGCAGCGACAGAGAAACCCCGGAAACGAGGACCTGCTGCGCAATTGGCAGAGTCACACAAGGGCAAGAAGAGCGTGGCTGCGTCAACTACTCAACGACGAAGGTCGCAGCGTGTTTCTGATATCAGCGAACTAGAAGCCGGTGCTAGCGAAGTACCCGTCGATGCTTCCTTGGATCAACCTGAGGAAGTCCCTGTGGCGCCGAAACGTCGAGGACGCCCGCCACGCGCGCAGCCTGCCCCAGAAAAGGAGAACACTGGGGCAGCAAAAACAGCAAAGAATGCGGCTGCGAAAGAGAAGGACGACGAAGCATTCACAAAGCCTGCCAAACCCCCAGGGAGACCTAAAGCCAATCCTGAGGCCAAGGCCAAGACAGGACCCAAGACAAAAGAGAGTTCTCAAGCAAAATCAAAAGAGAAGACGCCTCTGGATGATGAAGCTGCTGGCAAACTCGTTGATGTATATGGTAATCCCCTTAGCAAACAGGACATTGACCAGATGTCTACTACATCAGCCGGCTCAAGATTCGGACGAGGGCGACATCTATCAGTCTTCCGAGAAATCGACCCAGAAAACGTTGCCCGCGTTGGACGAACGGGTCGGCATCGTGTTGCGCCTATTGATTTCTGGAAGAACGATCATATTTCGTATGACGTTGATGGCAGCATGACATCAATTGTGAAGAGCGCGGCAGTAGAGGAGACGCGGAGACAAACAAAGAAGTATGGCTCCAAAGGCAAGAAGAAGAAACTCGCTGCGGTAGAAGAGGAAGAGATTGAGTTGGACCCTTGGGAGGAGAACGACGGCCGGCTCGTGGGCAACTACAAAGGCTACGATCCAGTCATTAACAGTGCGTCGGATGAGATTATCGAGGATGGTAAGTCAGGCAGCGCAGGCACGTTGAAGTTGTGGCTAATTTGTAACAGACATTGCATGGGCGGAGAAGGGCATTCAACCTCGAGAAGTTGGCGACGGTGGCTTCAAATTCGCAAAGATTGGATCCAGCGGTTCCTTTTTCAACTGGGGTCTCATTGAGCTGGGCCCTGACCAGATGAAGCGAACAAAGAACTCGCGATTCATGCACATGGTCTTCCACGTACAGTCTGGCACTGTCGAAGTCCGTGTTCATGAGAACGAGTTTACGATACACAAGCATGGTATCTGGCAAGTTCCACGAGGTACGTTTACTCCCTGTTTTCTCAGCTGTTGTCCGCCTTCTGTCTAGCCCGTTTCTTCTTAACCCGTCGCTACTCTTTTCATCTCCTTCTTTTTCCATTTTGACCCTTTTCCCGCCCTTTCCGCGCCTGGCTGTACGACCGCCGTCAATTTACGCTCGACGCCCAGCCGGCATGTTGCATATAGCCCCCATGGGCGTTATGCAGTGTCACACTGCGCCCAGGAACACCATAAAAGCCGCACCGGCCGGGGCCGAGGACATGCCAAGCGAGTAAACGGTTGTTAAAATGCCGCCAGTCATGCGCTGCAGAAGCTACTGCTGTTGCGTGGATACACTGCATGCTGCGTTGCTACTTGCTGGATAGCATGCATGAGTCCCCGATTTTTACTCGCTTGTCAAGGCCAATCTATCGTTTGGGGCGGCTACCGCGCGCGTGCAGTGGCCTGTCCCACTGGCCATTGCCAACGAAGACCCCGGCGAACGCTTTTTACCCTTTTTTTTCCTTTGCGTGCCTATCGCCCTTGGCGCGTTTGCCGTAGCCGTCCCGTTTTCTTTGTACCATCTTGCCCACGTGTTCTGATTGGCTCAATCACCATCTCCAAGTCACGCACACACATGAGAATGTCCTTTTACTCTTTGTTGACAAAAAAGCTAACGTACTTTTTCTTTCACTTTTGACAGGAAACACATACAGTATCAGGAATATTGGCAGCACAACGGCGCGCGTCTTTTTCGCGCAGGCAAAGGAGAAGAATGTCGAGGTGGAGGAGTATTAGTTGTTCTTGTTGTTGATCAACAGAACCGGGGTTTTGTGGGGAATGGGGACGTCTTGAGTGTGTGTACATGCTTCTTTTTCTCTCGTTCTCTTTACGTGTGTGTGTATGGCACACATACGCGGATGAGAGACATGAGGCTTTTGATATCCAATGCTGTGCAGCGTGAAATGCAGACTTCCTCTTCTTCTCCCCTCCCTTTTCTTCCCTCGGTTGCTTGCTTTTCCCTGCGTCCATATACACCGGTGCTGGGAAACCAGTGGTAGACAAGGATTCACGCCGTCATACTATAACACTCTTTCTTGATTCT
>JAODYC010000019.1:16625-47270 GCA_026262405.1 Curvularia hawaiiensis | reverse complement strand
TCTTCTTCGTCGTTGTCGTAGTGGTGGTTACCAGCTTCTTTTTCCCCTTCTCATGGGACGGTAGATGCTGGGCGCTCATAAGGTGTGGATGGCTGGGGTGGCGAGGGATCGCGTTTCAGGCTCTTGATGCTACCCGCCGGACTGTGATGTGACATTCTGTCCGGGCTCCTCATATCGTGACTTCGTAGATCAGACGGATCCGATCTTGGCGGGCCTCCTGCTGGTGCAGATGCTGACGACGCAGTCTCCTCGTCTTGCTGTCGCCGCCGTTGGTACAGCTCCATGTAGCTGAGGCCCTCGCCCTCTCTCTTCATAGACCCCGCCATGTCTGGCACAGGCGCAGTCCTGGCACCGCTGACTAAGTCTTCTTCCGATCGTGGTTGGATCTGTGGGAGCGGCTGGCCTAGTTGCGGAGGCACGCTCGACCGCGAACGAGTGTCTGCCCGCCGCCTACTGAAAGAGCTGTTCCGCCTGCGTCCAATACCACCACTGCCGCCACCAGCGCTGGCGCCACTGTCTGTGCGGTGGTGGTAGCCGTGTATTGGTCCTTGAGGCATTGGTGGAGGAGGTGCCTGGTGAAGCTGAGGTGGCATCGGCGGTGGGTTCGGCATCAACTGGGCGGCGTTTGCGGGAGTAAAGCCATGGGGTGCAGAGGCAGGTACGACAGGCACTTGAGATGGCGAGCTCATGCCTGTTCCCGTTGCAGATGGGTGGAGCTGAAACACTGGCGCGTTGGCACGCGCGCTCATCTCTTGCTCCCCCAGCTGCCAGTGCATCGACTCGGCAGAACGCCAGGGAATACCCATCTCTGTAGCAACCTTCTGCCACATTTGGTCCTTGAATCTATTTGCCAAATAAACGTCAGTATTTGCTTTTGTTGCTCTTGTGCTGTCGCACGTGTGTGTGAGACAAGTCTCGTGCGGCCAGCCCGAGAGCGAACAAACACCAAAAACAATGATTGCAGTCTCGGGCCGTCCAAAACAAACTCGTCTTCCTGCCGTCTTGTAGTACGTACCGAGCATAGAGTCGCGCAAGCTTGTTCTTCTTTTCCTCGTCCCAGATGGCCCGCTTTTCCAGGTAGTTTTGGTAACGTAGTCGACACGAGATGGAGCTCCGTCCAGGCAGTCGCTTCGCAATGTCGTCCCACTTCATGCCCTGGCCCCGCAGTTCAATGGTTAGGTTGTCCTCCTCAGGGGTCCATTTCGATTGTTTCTTCGCTGGACTCTCGTCGGGGAGTGGGGTCTGGGAAGCCTGGCGCTTCAGTGTTGATGGAGGAGAAACATTAGTGCCTGCTGGGCTGTTGTGGGCGGGCGCGGATCCATGGGGTCCTGAGTAGAGTTGTCGAAACTGGGGGAGCGCTGGCTCATTGCGTCGGTGTAGCTCTGAGATTGCAGGTAGAACAGGACCTCCGAGCATGGGTGCAGATCCCTTGGGAGCGGATGTTGGTGCCTGGGGAGGGTAGGCAGCCATGGGAGCATAGTGTTGAGGTGCTGTTGCGTAGCCGCCGGGAGATCCAGTAGCATAGGCGGGGGATGCTCTTTGCGCGGGGGACTGTGTGTACGCCGACGGTGCTGTGGTGTATCCTCGAGTAGCTCCTGTTGAGTGAGATGCGTTGGACACTGAGCTCTTCTTGCTGGCCGGTGACTCGGAGCCCCGCGCTCGGGGCTCGAGAAGTAGATTGATATCCAGGGTGAACGAGAAGGACCAGCGTCAAGCCAGCCCATAAAACAGTTGTCGAGTTCGTCTACGTCTTCAAATTCCGCCAAGATTCCAGGATTCCTGACGACGAGTAGGTTCCTGGTGGTTGACGGCGGTAAGTAGTGAGCTCCAAAGGGCCGAGTCCTAGTGGTCGAATGTTTAAGCAGATGAGGGCGGCGACTATCTGCACAAGTGTGTGTAGTGTGTGTAGGTAAGGCGAGTGACGTTGATGGTAAACAACAACAGCGATGACGAAGGGGGGTGGGCGGGAGATGAACAGGAGAGGACAGGCGTGGGAGCGAGGGAGTGAGGTTCGGATAGACTAAATGTGCCGAAGAGGGAACCAAGTAGCCAGTTGCAAAGTACTTTGGATGATTCACGCTCTAAGTGGTCGATCGAAGTCGAGCTATTTGGGAGATGGGTCGGGGCCCGGGGAGCAGGGGGTGAAACAGGCCAACCACCTGGTCTGATGAAAGATGGTCGTGCTGAGCCACTGACTTTTGCAGGTCGAGCAGGTCGGGGAGGATAGCGTTGGAGGGATGGTGGATGCGGTCTGGTAAGAGCAAAGTAGGGTCTGAGGGTCTAAGGTACTTTGTCGAGCGAGCATGGATGTGCGAGTAGAGAGAGTTAGCGTGCGACTGTAATGCTAATAACAGGCATCCCTGCAAGGCCCTGGCTGGCGCCGCATCATCGTCCGCGGTAGGGATAGGGATTCCGGGGGCTTGGGATCAGGATGTACCCTCTGCGTCTGTGACTTGACTGACTACGCTGTGCCCTTGACGCCTTGTCGACTCGTGCTGGCGGCGCGCCACATTAACGACCCACAGACCACGACGACACCCAAGCTGATCCGATCTAGGGAAGCATGTCTGCCGGAGATTTTAGCGAGCGCCCAAGAAGAAAAAGGACAGACGCTCCACGCTTCCCCCCTCTTACTCAAATTGCAGCTAGCTAGCAGTTGGCTGCTAGTTGCTAGCCTGACACAAGAAGCACGACACCCGTTCTCGCTGGCAGCGGCGCTAGGATGACGTGTCTTGATGGTGTTTCTACGTCTTGCTCTGTCCTTCTCTCGCGCTGCTCCTTTTTTTTTCGTTGTGCTCGCCCTGCCCTACTGCTCTGCTGCTTGAGCCGCCATTGACGAGAAGCCGTCCTCCAATGGTGGTGACGGCTTCGTATTTTGGCACGCACCGGACGGTCGGCGCCGGGTCTCATTTGCTGCCCTCTTGTTTCGTCAGGCCTCAATGCGCGTGCCCAAGACAGGGCTGGCGGCGAGGGCGGCGAGGGCGACAGCGGCGTTTGCACAGCAATAAGAGAGCACCGGCTGCAAAGCCACCTCGCGCTCACGATCGTCGACAGCACTGCTGGCCAAGGCAGCGAATCAAGCCCGACACAAGCGGTGAACAGCCTCAGGGATTCGCGCAGACGGTTCGGGTTCGGACGAGCACAAGCGCCATGACATGGAAGATCTGCAGCATGCTCGCCCTGCTCCGGCTATCTGTGACGCCAGGCGCGTCGCTACCGAAAGCCTTGCGAACGGCTGACTGACTTCATTGTAGCGGTGCATATTTGGTGATGTGTTCACGCCAGAGGGCTGCCAACGGCCACACTGGCTCCACGTCCTGCAATATCTGCCTTGATGGCTCCGGTCAAGCCCCCCACTGTGGGTGACCGGCGATCCATTGGAAAGCATGCCATGCACAGCACAGAGGAGCGGTGAACTGCGGTGAACTGCCGGCCACGGGCGTGACGTCTAGCTCGCTCGGATGGGGCCTTGGGGCTCATCGCTCTCTCGGCCTGACCCGTATTCGATTTGCTGTTGTGCTGGTCTCGTGTCTGCCCGAGAGCCACGTTGTATGCCGTCTACATTGACTCCCCCCATGATGAGGCGCTGCCCTGCCAGGTCATCTCTGCGTGCGCCGCCCTGCCAGGCAACCCGTCAGCGCTGTCTAATTGCATCACTGCTCTGCCATGGCCAGGGTTCCAACAATGTACATGGAAGCGGTGAGGACTGCCTGAATCCGTGCATGCGTTGTTCCATGCTACTAATTCGAGTGAGGTTGAATAGAGCACGCCCCCCTCACCCCCCCTCCGCGCGCCCCTCCTCTCGGTCAGTTAGACGTGCATTAGCCATGAACACTGTCCCCGTGCGTCCGTGAACGCTCGAGTCAATGGAAAAGCGAAAAAAGGGCTTTTTGTCGGCGATACAGTGAGGCAACCCGATTCCCCTCTGACCGTCCCAGGGCTGTGTTGCAATACGTGTTCGGCATTGCCATGACGGGCTTTTCGTTGGTGGTCGCCGTCTGGATCCGCAAAATGCCTTCTGCGCCGACGTCTGCGTCCATGGTGTCACAGCCTCCACGTCCCTTCGCCTCTGCACTGCATACGCCGGCCGGCCGGCCGGTCGGCTGGCTGGCTGCTTAGCTAGACGCGGGTGCACACGTCAATTTATAGACGCAAGTGCGGGCGCAGCACCACCGTCTCGTCCCATCTCGACGTCTGTAGAGGGCCTGCGCATTGCATCCAAGAAGCGGTGAGATGAGCAAAGGGGCTGGGTGCAAGCGCTGGCTGCTTGTCCACCATGGTCCCCATTGGCGTGGCGTGCTCATCTCATGGCAGAGAAATAGGTAATACGTGCAATCCGCCGGCGGCTCTCGCTCGCTGCGTGCCCGTGTGAACCGTGCCGATGCAGTGCAAGATTGTGCTGCGTCTTGGCCGAGCAAGCCATGGGCCTCGGACGATGATGCATTTGGCGCGTGTTCCTCGACGACTGAAGACGGGCGGCGTGTGCCGGGACAAGTGACCTGCTCAGAGACCGAATTGCCAACGCATGGCGCGGGATCGTCACTGCAGCTCCCACGGCGGCGAGTGGAATGATTGTGAGCGCGTGGGGTCGGCGTGGGCAACGGGCGTTCGTCATGTGTTCTGCGACATTCACTGCAGTTGGAGTCACGAGGCTTGGCACTCGCTTGACATGCCCAATAGGGGCGTCGACAGCCCTATCCAGTGCCTCTCCACGGCACAACTCCAACTCGTCTCCAGCCAGCCCGCATACCGAGCGCGTCACCTGTCAGGACTAGACAAGTCACCGTTTCCCGGCGTGGGTTCACTCGCTGCTGCAGGGCTGCTGAGCTACGCGGCGGCCCTATCGCATAACCGCTTCTAGCCCTCTTCGCAACCATTGGCGCCCCCATCACGGCACCCCCTCCAGCAAAGGAAACTCATCTCGCTCTGCTAACTCTGCACTCTCGCTAGCTCGCCGGCCATCATGTCTTTCCAGGCCGCGGCAGACGTGCCGCTCCTCATTAGCTCGCCAAACTCATCGTCTGAACGTCGAATCTCCCCCTCATGGTCTCTCGCCCATCTCAAGACTCGCCTCGAGCCCATTACGGGCATCCCGGCTGCCTGTCAGCAGTTGTCCTTGCGCGTTGCATCGCAGGATCCCGTTGCTCTCGCCGCTCCAGATGAGGAAAACACGCAGCTTGCTGCCTTTCCGCTGCAGCCGTATGCGGAGATAGCCGTAAGTGCTTCTTCTCCTCTACCATCCACCCACCAGCCCTGTCCTGGGCCAGTTTGAATGCGGTCCTCTCGAAAGCTGCCACATCTCCTACTCCCCCCGGCTTGGCTTGGCTTCCTACTCCCCTTGAAACTGCTCTACTTACTCAGTAGGTGCATGTATTGTGTCTTCTCCCCTCCTATTCGCCGCCTACGTACATTGTGTCATGTCCGCATATTCCTGTCTTGCCCCGCAATGCACTTTCCATCTTTGTCAGCCTGCCAGTCGTCTAAAACCCATGCCTTGGCTCCTCCGGTATTGCCTGCTCACCCTGGAGCACGGAGCCTGGGATGCTGAGCAGCGCGCGTCTTACTGCCTTTTCTTCTCTCCTTCCTTCTCCTTTTCTTTTTTCCCTCGGCGACTCGGGCTTATTCCACTTCTGCATGACGCAACCCCTGACAGGGCTATGGGAACAAATCATTGCTCGTACATGTGCCCTTGTGTTGACATGCCATCTTTAGGTTGTAGATACGCGCCCTCCCGGTGCACGTATAGACTTCAACGACCTGTCAGCCGTTGAGAAGTATGAAATGCCAGTCGCAGAGTACGAGCATCGGACCGATAGTGTCCTTGCATGGAAGAAGGCTCAGAAGCTTGGACGATTCGATCCCAATGCTCCTAGCATAGAACAACAAAAGATCCGCGCTTCAGAGCGTGAAGTAGAGGAGAGAGGTAAGCGCAGCATTCTTTTTTCTTTTTGGCATGTTTCAGGCCACACAAACTCGTACGACTGTGGCGACTCCGCTTTGAAAAAGCAAGCCTGTGAACTTCCATTTTGACGGGCGAATGCTTGTGCTCAGCCTCTGTCGTTCAAGCAGATGGAACGAACATGCTTCAAACCGTTTACAAGCAGCCGGCTACAAACATCCGATTCCGTGGCTCCGCCATAGATATGTCGCCTCCATGTTGCAGGTTTCATCTTATCATGAACCATCGACAAGGACGCATGCATGTCAGACAGCCTGTTCTCCAAGAGCTGACGCCGTCTCACCGAACGCGTCGTACATTGCTACTCTTTTCAGCACGCTGCATGGGGCCCTGGACCCTGTTGGTCAGGGACCAAACGACAAATGCGACTGCGTCTAGACCATTCCATCGACAAAGCACAACTCGAGACAAGTACATATTCCAAGTTTCGGTATGCCTATGGAGATCGTTTGCAGCTCTCTCGCTTTGATAACCACGCCTCGTCTCGCATCGCTACCCGTCCCGCAGGGAACTAGGCGTCGGGATCGGGATCCCCGAAACTCAAATTCTATCTTGAACCTGCCAGCCTCATATTCGAGCTTCTCGACTCTATGAGATGTTGAATGCCTGCAGCGTGGAGTCATAGTGAGCGGGCAGTAAGACCTATGTCAATTGACACGCTCGATCCTGAAACCTTCATGGATCAAGCGTATCGCCTGTGCGTTTTCATAACGAACGCCCTATCCTTCTCGAAGTCCCACGCATTACGGCCTCGCGTGGGAATCCCGTCGGTCCGCTTATAGATTGTCGATTACCGACCGCTTCCCCATTTGCGTCTCAGGGCCCCTTGCAGCACGGTACTTCCCACATGTAACCTCCGTGTCAGAGGCAGGTTAGCGACCTAGACCTGCAAAACTCAGAATCAATTGCTCAGAGCCATATCACTTAATTATCGTCATCGCCATTTGCTGTTTTCACTTCACTATTGGAAGGAACTGCATTGGGCTTGTTGCATGACGCGAGCTCCACCCTTTATCTCGCTACTCATCAGCAAATCTGGACATACACTTTACTGACTGACCCACATCAATACTTGGGAAGCGATCGCTAACAGATCCTACTAGGTTTGTCGGTATCGAGCCGTGTTCGCCTGCTTCCCGAATCCGACTCACGTCGTGGTACCATATCGTACATTGGATTGGTCCCAGAAATTCCTGGCATTGGCGTGTGGGTTGGCGTCACTCTTGATGAGCCCACGGGTAAGAATGATGGCACAGTCAAGGGCAAGCGATATTTTGAATGCGGCAATAACTACGGTGTCTTTGTGCGCCCTGAGCGATGCGAGGCTGGAGATTTCCCGCCGCTCGATATGGGTGACGAGGATCTCGAGGAATTGTAACATGTTATTCATGCGATCACGCCACGAGGCAATTAAGATTGTCTTGACATCATGACGCAAGTGTGTTCCTTATACGTCACGGACACTTAATACCAAAATTTATACATGTGCAAAGATGACATCTGTAAATGCTTGAACCTTATCAATGACAGCAACGAAGCATTACAGGTTTCGCAGGGACATCGTACGTTGAGACACGGTGATACAGTCATTCGTTCTGTGAAACATTGACAAGAAGACCAAACCTCAAGATTTTATCATCACGTCTCTACAGCTCACAGCATCAACATCAACTCGCACACCATGTGCCAGCACAACGACCCAACTACAGCGGCAAGACCCATTCGCCCTCATTCTTCGGTTTCGCCAGGCTACTTTGGTCTCTCTTGACGAACCGCCCATATCCCTTTTCTCCCACCAACCCCCCATTGTCCCTGTCCCAAACCACTTTCCCCCTCAAAACTGTGTACCTTGGCCACTGCGTTAGCCGCCGCCCTTCAAACGGCGTATAATCCACATCATGATGCAGCACATCATTCGTCAACACAAACGGCTCCATCTTGCCCTCAGGATACCAAATATTGACATCCGCATCCGACACACCCTCTCTCAACGCTCCTTTTCTCGGATAAAGGCCATACAACTTCGCCGGATTGGCCGACGTCAACTCAACGAACTTTGAGAGCTCAAGTCGCTGCTCACTGAACACAAGCGCGAGTCTCGTTTCTATGCCCGGACAGCCGTTGGGAATATATTTGAAGTGGCCGTTGGGAAACTCAGGCGAGATGCTGGACTTTTTGCCTGTAGCGCTGTCGTCGTAGCGGAAGGGACAATGGTCAGATGAGAGGATGGTAAAAGTGCCGTTTTGCAGTCCGGTCCAAATGACGTCGCAGTCTGCCTCTGTGGCGCGTGGCGGCGGTGAACAGACGCATTTTGCGCCTTCGAAGCCCGGCTGGTCGAGGGAGCGCGCGGTCAAGAAGAGGTACTGTGGACAGGTTTCCGCGTAGATGGGGAGACCGCGGTCTTGCGCTGCTTTGATGTGTGCGGTTGCGGCTGGAGTGGAAACGTGCACGATGAGGATAGGGGCGTCCATGAATTCGGACAGGCTGATGGCGCGGTAGGTGGCTTCTATCTCTGCCATGGGAGGATGCGAAGATCCGTGGTATTTTGGGGCGAGGAGTTTCTGCTTCTCGAGTTGCGCCGTCATCCAGTCAATGACTTGGCCGTTTTCGGCGTGGATCATGGTGGTGATGCCTTGTTTTCGCGCTTCGAGAAGTATGTCGAGGATCTGGCCGTCGTGCAGCTGGAGAGCTTCGTAGGTCATGTATATTTTCAATGACGAGATGCCTTCGGAGCGGAGTGTTTTGAATTCTGAAAGGGCTTTTTCAGAGGGATTGCCAACAAGTAGGTGGAAAGAGTAGTCGATGTAGCAGTTGTCTTTTGCCCGCTCATGCGTGGCTGCTAATGTGTCCAGAAGTGTGTCTTCAGTCTTCTTTTGCGGCGCAAACGTGATCATGGTTGTTGTGCCTCCGCATACGGCTGACCGGCTGCCTGTCTCGTAGTTGTCTGCTGTTGATCCCTTGCCAAACAATGGAGGCTCTTGGAGATGGACATGAGCATCTACACCTCCGGGCATGACATATCCACCCTCGGCATCTATTGTCTTTGCTGCTTTTGCATCTTTGAAGCTTCCTCTTGAAGCTACCTTTGCAATCTTCTCATCCTTGATGGCGATGTCGAACTCTTGAGTATCGGTTTCGGAAACCACTATTCCATTGATGATGAGCAAATCATACTCGGTCGCCATTGCGTCTCTGCCTATCTTCGAATCCTTGAAACACGCATAAAAGAGGTCGAACCTATAGAAGTATCCGTAGATTATGTTGTCAGCTTCATGGTAACTGGAAAGGACTAGTCCAGGATAGTGAGGTGCGTATCTCAACCCCTCACTGGCAACTGCCCCACTTGCTATCCCCTCGTCTTCCGTCTCTTATCAGCGGGTCGGCGCATATTCACGGATTCGAATGACGAAGGAAGAACAAGAATTTAATACAGTCATAAGCTGTTATCATACTAATAAATAGACTCTTTTAGGTTTGGTGTATGTGAGGAGAAGCTCACTCACCGTTGATGCATCTCCCGTTAAGCCACACTACCAACAAACTTGTACAGTAGCCGCCATGACCTCACCATCACCTAAAATCAATGGCGACAGACTAAACAGTACACTGCAAGATACCTGCACCCAATATGGCGCTCTTGCAGCTCCTTCAACCGGCATGTGTCGTCTTACTCTCACCAAAGAGGATCAAGCTGCAAGAGACTGGTTAGTCGCCGAATGCAAGAGCATGGGATGTGACGTTAAGATTGATCAAATGGGAAACATCTTTGCCATACGTGCAGGCACAGCCAAAGACAAGAAGCCAATTGGTATGGGCAGTCATATGGATACCCAGCCTGCAGGTGGGAGGTATTCTTATACTCTAGCTCTCTGAAAATGGAGCCTGAGCAAATCACTAACCTGTAAATAGATACGATGGGATTCTGGGCGTACAAGCTGCACTCGAGGTCCTGCGCACCTTGCATGAAAACAACATATCGACTCACTGTCCCCTTGCCCTGATCAACTGGACTAACGAAGAAGGCGCCCGTTTCCCAGGCGCCATGATGTCCTCCGGAGTCTGGAGCGAGCACTCATCTACCCCTTTATCTGCTTGTTGGATCGTTGAAGACAATTCGGGCACCAAACTCAAAGATGCCTTGCAGGAAATCAACTACTTAGGAGATACACCCTGCTCCTATCGCGAGAACAGCCTTGAATGCCATTTCGAGCTGCACATCGAGCAAGGCCCGCTACTCGAGCGCGAAGGAAAGACAATTGGTGTTGTTCAAAGTGTTCAAGGCATGAAATGGTACGCAATCCGCGTGCAAGGCAGAGAAGGCCATTCCGGAACGACGCCCATGCCTGACCGTTCAGACGCCCTCGTCACCGCCTCCCGCCTCATCACCGCCGTACGCGATACAGCACGGCAGACAGGCCTAGGTGTCGCTACAGTCGGCGTCATTAACAGTGACACAGCATCCCAAGCCACCATCCCTGCAGGCGTAAACTTCATCATCGACATCCGCTGCTCGACCGACGACCTCGTGACGCAGCTTTCAGATACCATCTTCGCCTCCTTTGACTCCATCGTCGCGCAAGAAGCAAACCGAACATCCTACCACGTACAACGTACGTGGGGCCTTCCAGAATCAAAGTTCCATCCCCATTGTATCGACGCGGTGCGCAGTGCTGCTATCAAATTGGTTGGTCACGATCAAGTCATGAATATGATGAGTAGGGCGGGACATGACAGCGCGTGGACGAGTCGCGTGGTCCCTACCAGCATGATATTTGTGCCTAGCAGAGAAGGTATCAGCCACAATCCAGAAGAATATACGAGTCCCGAGCACTGTGCGCTGGGGGCGCAGGTGCTACTTGATGCTGTGCTCGAGTACGATGGCAAGGTCGCGAAGGGTGAGTATTGAAAGCATGGCACTGAGACGGTGGAAAAGAGATTCATATTGTGGGACCAATGCCACAAATATATATTTCAATATTTGATTCTCCAAAAAAGAGGTGAAAGAAGATGGAGAGCAAGAAATGTATTTACAAAGAAGCCTTCACTGTCACGTAGGGACTATAAAGAGTCACCTTCGAATCATCCTCCTCCTTTCCTTTCTTCCCTTTACAAAAAGCCATGCTTATCAAGTCTCCTAACCAGAGTAGACAGATGGACCAGGGCTGACGTACTTGAAGCTCGAGTCGTAAATAGCCTTTGAGAAGATTGGGTCGCTCAGCTTGTAGGCGCCAGGGAAGCTAACACCAGCGGGCGTCGCACTGCCTCCACCGGTAACCTTAACCTGGAAGCAGCTGACGTACGGCTGAGGGTTTCCAGCGCCAGCGTGAAGCGCAATTGCCTCAGCACGGACAAGGTAGTCACCTGCCGCGAGGTTCCTGGGCACGGTGAAGGCGCGCTTGCCGCAGTTTGCGTTGAGAATCTCAGTACCCCAGCTAGCAGTGGTGCCAGTGTAGCCATCCTCGGCAACCTTGAAGAAAGAGCCCGAGCTGGCGGTTTTGGCGTCGTTGACCTTGGCCATGTAGATGAGGACGGGGCCGTAGTGGTTACCACCAATGGCGGGCTGCGAGCAGGAACGCGCGCCGGGCTGGGCGTGCATTTCTACGGTGAGGGAGCTACCAGCTGAGACTGATGTCAGTTGCATGTTTGATGTAGGACGGGGGTGAATGGTAAGTGTTTTGTTCTTTCTACTCCTATTGAGGCGGAAGGATTTGCGTGTTTCGAATAGACTTACCAGCGACTTCGCAAACACCGGATGAGGAAGCGGGGCCACGGCCGCAGAACATATCACCAGAAGACAGGCTGTCGATAGGGCTGTTGTCCTTGACTGTACGAGTGCATGTGGTGCCCTTGTCCGTGCTTCCGACCCAAAGTTGCTGCCATGTGGAGTGGGCAGAGGCGGTGGCCGCAGCGGCGAGAAGGATGGTGGCGTACTTCATGGTTGATGAGTAAGTTGATGAGAGAATGGCTGAGAGTGATCGACTGTGTTGTGTACTTCGAGTCAAAGGCAGAAGACTGCCTTTATTTATTTCTCATGTTCCTGAACCCACAGGTCTTGCTGGCCAGCAACAAGCAATCTAACAGTAACGGTATTGACCCGGGCCGCGATACCTGTAGCACCACTCCAGCATGAATCATCACCGATCCTTGGATCTGTGTGATTTGTCGCCCCTAGCCAGTGTCTTCACATATGTTGATTGCGTTGCTCCAACCAAGCTTTCTTGGCACCAGTAAAGTAGCGCGTGCTCATCAGCACTCAATCTGCACCCATGTCTACCATTCGCCGGAGCAACACTGCCAGCCCCAGAATTTGCCTGATTGGGCGCGGCATTGTTTTTTGTGTCGCATTCTGCATCATTTGGCGTTGTTTCGGATGCAGTGATGCCCCGCAATATGAGGCTGGATTTATTGTGCAAGGTCACTTGGACGACACCGTTGTGGCGATAAGAGACATCGCGTAAGCGCTGCAATCTGGGTTATTCGATGATGCTAGGGTCTCGATGTCTTGGAAGCCTCATGCGCTGCCTTTTCTGTATCTCCTTCACGTTCCGAACGGAGTTGCTGAGATCGTCGTAGTTGGTTGATGAGTGGCGGTTAATAACCGTCCTCGACAAGCGGCGACCCACTCAGCCCACCTCATCGATATTTGAAACATACCAGACTCGCTATAGCTTCGATCACCGCTTCTACGTTTTCAGTGCCCAGACACGATCTTCCGGATTCGAGGCCGACAGGCCGGACCGCGGACAAGTTAAGGATGCAAACGAACGTCATTAGCTGACCAGTTCATTTCTGAGGCGAAAGGATTAGATTGAACATCTTCAAGTACCGAATTGCTGCTGCAGCCACTTGGTCATGTTCCTGGTGTGTCTACCACACGGCGGCAGCAATGCCGGCGCCAACTCGTTGTGGTGTATGAGTGGGGGAAACAGTGTGTTGCCTACCCACTCTTGACCTTCGCACTCTTGCCAAAGTAGTTTGCGAGGGTGTTCTTCTGCGTTGGTTTCGTCTTGGTGGAAGGCTCTGTCTTTTTCGCACGCTCGCCAATGCCCATCAGTTTTTTGAATTCTTCCCACTCCTGCTTTCCCACTATACCGCCACTGGCCTCTTTGTGCCCTCTTGCAAAGCTCTCTCCCAGCCTTTTCCTTAAATCCCTGTCTTCAGCAACAACACTCTCGAGCCTTTTGATAATGTCAATCTTCTCCTCTCCTTCCTTCGCCCGCGCACATTTAGCGACTCGACACGAGAAATTGACTTTGTCTGGGAGATATCCCTCGTTGGCACACATCACGATCTCCAGCTTGTTAGACTTCAGAGTGCCCGACCAACGGGTCGCAATAACGGGGTGAATCTGGGCAGCTGAGGATATCGAGAGTAGAGCTATGGTAGCGTCCGCGGAGAACTTGGGCGGTGTATGCGTCCAGCGCTCAGTTTCGCGTCTTACCTCCAAAGATGCGTCACGAAGCTTCTCGTTCTTGACAATCGAGCCAGGGGTTTCTGCAGAGAGCACCGCATCCCAAGCGTCCTCGACGTTGTAAGCTGCTGATCGTCTCGGGGCGTTTACTAACGCCACTGCGTCGTTGATCGCCTTTTTCGTATGTTGCTTAAAAGTGGCTGTCATATCCGGAAAGGGCGGTTCCCACTTGATGGTAGTTCCTAAGTCTCCGTGGGTACCTAGCGCAGCTAGCCAGGAGATCTTATCGTTCAAATCTGAATGCAACGGTAGGCATATACTGTAGGTAAGGAGAGCACTCGTCGCAACAGGGGGACAGTCGTGCGCTGTTACATAGGCGGCACCTTCTGGGAAACCTCCTTCATCTGCAAAATGGTGATCTATAACAAGGCATGTGTGTGGTGAGTCGATCAGTGACGGACTCTTTCTACTGCCTTGATCCAGGACGAAAATGTACGTTGGCGATCTAGCAGTAAGAGCTTCTTTTGCACTTTCGTCGTGAACATTAGAGCCCTTTGGGGGAAAGTACACCGATATGAGATCAGGAGATAAGCCAAGGGTAGTGAGGGTGTGATGTAATATAGTACCAGAGGAGAGGCCATCTGCATCCTTGTCTGGAATAATGACAGTCGGCTTCTGAGCAGCAGCGCTGTTGACGTTTAGCACAGCATAGACAAGGCGTTCCTGAGTTGCAGCTTACCATTCTTTGATGATCTCGCGCGCACGTTCGATTTGCTCACGCCTAGCAGGCCACACTATCTCGCCGCTGTCATCTCGTCTCGATTGAGCGAGATGATAAGCAGGTACCTCAAACTTTGGTTTCTTTGATTTAGGCGACGAGGCGTCTTTTTCGTGTTTACGCTTCGATGGGCTCATTGTGAATGCAGACCTGTGAAGCCGTCGGGCTTGTGATGTCGCGATGAGCAGAGAGGGCTGTAGCTGATAGTGCAAAAGTGGCAATGTATGATACGACTTTGCCAGTCGATGAACGAGCACTCTCATTATACTCGCGTGTAGTGGTATAACGCGCAATAAGCTGAGACGCAATTAACTAAGGTACATCGTAGTCAATGACGTCGTTGACACGCTAGTCCAGTCCTAGCCCAGCCACCCAATGTTCGAATAGCTGAGTGTACTGTGAAAGGTAGATCGTGTTGTAGGACTGTAGATTAGAAAGACATGCGGAACTTCTTGCTAGCCTTTGCAAGGGTTTGTCCGTCGAAACTCACACCAATGAGTTCGAACGTGACGGTCTTTCCCATGTTCGCTTCAAGGAATGCTTTTTTCACAACATGCTCCAACGCATATGCTCTACCGAGAATTGCCCCGTTCGCATAGATGATGAAATGTGAAAAAGGTCCGGTAATGTTGCTGTAGGGGATGCCTACATCTTTCCAATCGGCTCCAGTATCATGTCTGAAACTCCAGGACAACCGGACATGTTCACAGTCTCCTTCGCCCTGCTTTTCAAGTTGCATTTGGTCGATCAGAGAAGACATTGAGAACTGCAAAGTAGAAATTGGTACGATCCGGACTGTCATGATTTCCAGCAAAGGCAAAGCTTTGCCAAGAGTAGTACCAAGTGAGCCTTTCAGACAAACCCCGAGCTCTTGGATACGAGCTTCAAGCGCTGGAGACTCAGGCACAGTTATCGTCCGTTGAAGCCTTTTCCCAAGTGGGATTTCTGAAAGATGAACATCTTCTGTAGTCCGGATGTAAAAGCAGAGAACAGATTTGTCTGTTGGCAGTGACGCGTTGCAGCTACATATCTCGACCTGTAAAGAACCATCTGCTGGCATATCAAGCTTGAAGAGAGGGAGCCAGCCTTCTATCG
This sequence comes from Curvularia hawaiiensis, assembly GCA_026262405.1. NCBI lineage: Eukaryota > Fungi > Ascomycota > Dothideomycetes > Pleosporales > Pleosporaceae > Curvularia > Curvularia hawaiiensis. The sequence continues at coordinate 32,027 of JAODYC010000019.1, read as the reverse complement.
TGTCATCGTCATCCAACTGAGTTTGTATAGCTTCTATTACCAAGCGGGAAGGGTCCGCGCTGTTGTCTAGGCGGTGCCAGAGCTTGACAGACTGATTAACGTCTTCAATCATAGCCGGACGTGGGAGGATGGATTGGCTGCTTAGTTGTGCATGGATGCTACACCCACCGAATAGATGATTCGATTTCTCGTCGTGCGTAGAGAAGGCGCGACTGAAGTCAGTATAGAAGAAGTTTTCCGAGCCAGCTACACGTTCCTTTGCGTTTTTTAAGATTGCGAATGCCTCGTTTGGTCTATGACGAGACTGACAATCTCCGCAGGAGCAGTCCAGATCGGGTGAAAGTAAAGTCCCCTGCCAGACTGCACGTTCAATGTCTCGCCCATGGCCGGGAAAATGCTCAAATGACCATGCTGGAGCAAATATCCCTGCTGATAGATCTAAACCCGCGAGTTTAGCAACCGCAATGCCTGTATTAGTACCACCGCCCCCATACTCAGGATAGGTAACACGCGGATGTGTAAAACTAGATTTGTTCTGTGCCCACACATCAACGCCGAAGAAAATGTTTCCGAGCGGGAATTTGCTCGATAGGGCAAGCTGGAGCGAGTTCTCAGCATCAGAATCTTTCCAGCAATAGTTTGTGAGTATGCTTCCGCAAGCCGTCGCAAACTTGATGTTGGAGGTATTCAGCGCGTTTTGATATGATATCTTGTTCGAGACGGTAAGAGCATCGTACCTAAGTTGCTGTTATACTGTCTGAATGAATAGGGCAAAAACATATGAACCTACCATATAAGTCTCTTTGTTTCATTCAGCTCGTTCCTTAGCTGATAGAGAAACGCCTCCAGGACTTCTGACTTCCAAGAACCGCTTGGAAATGGTTTTTCAATATTCACCAACCAGCCATCAAAGCCATAGCAATCAGCAATCTTTGCTAATGTTCTTGCCAAGGGAAAATCCACATTTTGCCCATCTCGCGTGTGTTGCAAGAGACGCTCAGAACCCTCAGTTTGTGGCTCAACCAGAATCGTGCCTAGGACCTCGACACCATTTCGATGAAGCGTATTCGTCCATGTTGGAGGGGGGACGCACACCAATTTGTGTGAGAAGTAGATGAATACATCGACGAATTGAAGATATTCACAGGCATAGAGCTCTTGGTCAACACCAACCGCCTGCACATTTTCATATTCATGATAGTTTCCTGAGTAGTCGTGGATCAAAAGAACATCTGCCTTACCAAGGTCGTTATGTGCGCCTCGATTCTTCGCTTGTAAGCAAGGCGTGTTGGCTTTTTGAAAAGGGTCACAGGCATCTTCGTTCCACGATTCTAGTTGGTCGAACATGTCAAAGTAGGTGAAGCCTTTGAGCCGATCCAAATCCCGTTGCTTGCGTCTCTCATCTGGCGTCGGCCCTGTATCTGGTGTGGGGAACAAATGGCGGTACCCATCACGGATTGGTCTCAGAATGTCCTTCCATCCCAGTAGGTACGCCATGGCGGCGCTAAGCAAGATTCAGTTTATCGTCCACTATCATCTGGTGGGTGTTCTAAATATATGAAGCCTAGCTTGGGTTATTTCCTGTAGTGATCCGTGGACGTTTCGAAGCGTAGAAGCTGCATCAGATCCTCGGTGCGCCTGATGAGAATCGCATTGACGATCAGCGTGTTGACGGATTCTCTATTCGCAAGCGCTTCTTCAACATCTGTTACTGACAAGACAAGATTGGCCGTAGATGTACCGTGGATAGCCACTTGTTGAGTATGCGAACCACTGCGGGAGCGGGCGACGATCAGAGGTGGCGTTCCTGACAGGGGTCGGGCTTGGCAAACAAGGGCTACGTAGCTCCATCCTTACGTACATACTAGCTGCCGGAACGTGTCTTTTTATGTGAGGAAGTGAGAATCTCTCCACACATCCACCACCTCTTGTCGCCAAACATCTGCTGCTTTATTGGAAGCGCTTAGCGACACGCCCGCCGCCATGATGAATCTCTTCCGACTCTTGGGTACGCACAATGGATACATGGGCTGGCGCGACCGAAGGGGCGCCCTTCTGGAGAATGATCGCATTGCTGACTTTGCATAGGGGATTTGTCCCATCTGCTCTCCATTCTGATCCTTTTACATAAAATGAAATCGTCGAGTGTACGCCAGACCAGCCTGCCATTGAGGCGCAAAGAGTCGAGCTAACGCGTCTACAGAGCGCCTCCGGTATCTCGTTCAAGTCGCAATTTCTATACTTGATTGTCTATCTCACGCGCTACGTCGACCTGCTATGGACCTTTTACGAACCGAAATCGCTCTACCTGACCATCTTCAAAATCATCTTCATTACCACGTCTGCATACACCGTTTACCTAATGCTCAATGACTACAAACCGACACACGACCCAAATTTGGACACGTTCAAAGTTCAGTATCTTGTGGGAGCCAGCGCCGTGTTGGCCATCTTGTTTCCGTACAAGTACACCTTCTCGGAGGTATGGGATGCTCAGTTATGCTTACAGGGTGATGCTAACAAGGCATATAGATTCTTTGGGCCTTCTCTATCTGGCTAGAGTCGGTCGCGATTCTGCCCCAGCTCTTCATGCTTCAAAGGACTGGTGAGGCGGAGACAATCACAACGCACTACCTTTTTGCGTTGGGCGCGTATAGGGCGCTGTACATTCCCAACTGGATCTACCGCTACTTCTTCGAAGTACCCAAGTTCTACGACCCCATTGCTGTGATTGCTGGCATCATTCAAACCATTCTATACTCTGATTTCTTCTACATCTACTATACCAAGTAAGTCGCCTAGTTGTGTTCACTGATGTAGGACGAACTGCTAACCCATGTTCACCAGGGTCATTCAAGGCAAGAAGTTCAACTTGCCCGTATAGACGGGTTCTCTACGAGCAGTGCTCTCTTTCTGCTGCCGGCGGCCGAGTACGGTGCCACTTGGCTTCCTGTACCGCTATACTTAGGGAGGCGTTTTATGGGCATTTTGGTGCATGAGCGAGGACGGGAATGGTTAGGGAAAGATATGCGAGAGTTGCCTAGACGCGTGTTGTGCATATCGAGTGACGCAAGGCAATGAGCTGTAGACGGACTTTGTGTCGCTTTACCAATCGATGTATCTTGAGAACTAGCATCCCCGTCAAGCTGGGCCAGGCACGTGACGTGGAGGCGGCCAAGCCCTGCCAGCTGCACACCGCTGACAAGCATGCATGCACCCGTAAACGTCTTGAGCATACTCATGGCAACTGTTGGTTGTGTGCTCAACAAGCGTCTGTCAATGTTGAGAATGCGCCATGGCCCTGGCCAGCGACAAGGGGCCAAAAGCACGTGAGCAAGTGTGCGTCCGTCCATGAGCGTGCAAGCGCCACTCAGCTGCGGCGGCGGACATGCTTGTCTATGAACCCGACCCTAGCCTGCCGCCAGCAGCTCCGCACTACTTCGTCTCACTAGCAGCCTTCCCATCCGTTTTGCCTTCATACCTCGTATTAATATTGTCTTCGTTCGCTGTTTTTGATTCACCACACGTCTCAGGCCCGTCCTACATCTGCCAGCAGCTTCAACAAGTGATTAGAAATCAGCGTGTCTTGTGTCCCGACTGCGCTCTTGCCGTAGACCGCTGCTCTGCCTTTCACACGACCACTCCAAGGCCACTCCGAGGCCCTCAAACAAGATAGCGCGCGTGCGCGCCTAGCAACCGACGGCTGCCTGAAACCTCCATACACCATGTTTTGTCTGCGAAGCTGGATACCAGTACTTTTTTTCTTGTAAGCCAGGCTTCTTGCTGCACCTCGACTGCGTGGTGCCTTGCAGACACTGACTGCTTTTGCCAGATTGCGGACTCATGCCTCTCCCGTCTACCTCGTCCTTTTCATATCGGCCACTTACTTCCTGAACCGACCGTGTGTTTATTGCTCGCTCCTCCTTTTCATCCTCGTCGTTGCGCTCTTCGATTTCCATACGCCATGGTTTGACGCGCCGCTGTCGGATAGCGCGGAGCTGGCGCTCAATGGCACCGTGTCGGAAACAGCAGGCATGCTTGCACAAGCTGCAAACCACACAGCACAGGTCGTGGCCAAGGCTGCTGTTGAAGGAGTCAAGGGGAAGGTTGGTTTGGGCCAGGCGAGTGATGCGCAGAGTTACGAGTGGGTCAAGGGCTTGCTGGGGAAAAAGGAATGGCGAATCCAATGCCTTGATGTGCTCATCCGGGTCTGAGGGAAAAGGGGGATGCAATTTGTAGCAGCCTACTTCCACAAATACAATCATCTGTACAAAATTTTGTGATCAGAGACTGCTTGCTTGGGTGCGATGAATACTACTGCACGAAGTGGACGGGAATTGAAGCATTTGCAAGTCGCAACGGGAACTCCAACGATATAACTTACCTCGTCTACCACTATTTACTGGTTCGCGTCAGCACATGATGCGTGCTATGTCACTCCAAGAAGACAAAAGATCACAGCGGCGAAGGAGTCAACCCGTTGGAGTTCTGGGTAACGGAAAACTGTCCATGTGTGGAACGCATCCATCCATCGGTACCAGCATACTCATGCTCATGACGTATTTCACGTGTCGAAACCCCAGCCAGCCTCTCTTTTGCAGCCCATCTCAATGGATACTAGATGCATTTCAAGAACCCCGCGCTAAACACCCACCCGCAGGGATCGTCTCGAGAGGTGGGGCAGGGCGGCGTGCCGCACGCGCACCTTCCCCTCCGAGCCCTCATGCGTCGTCTTGTGCCATTGAAGCCCGTTCTTGAGTAATCCAGCCCCTCCTTTCGCTCTCCAATCTGGCTGCCCTCTCTGCTTCTGCGAGACTCTGCTCTCGACAACTGGTTCGTGCCCGGCTCGACACCAAAACTACTCCACGTCTGCTGTTCACCAGCCCGCTTCAGCCCTCTGCTTCGCCCTACCTTTGTTTGACCCACCTTGAGCGCTCTAGAAGCTTCTCATCGGCACCTAAAGAGCTTCAGTCTGCCCCGCGTATCCAATTGCGACCACGACCGCGGTTGGCTGCAGCACTTGGTAGTCAAAAGAGATTTTGTCAAAGCGAAGTCACAAGCAGCTTCGTAAACATGGCTTCGGATCGCGACGTTCTCCCAGCATGGTCAGTCCATATACACACCACTATCACGTAGCTGCTATTAGGACGCGGAAGCGCTGACAATGTTTGTGTAGGGCCAAGCCCTCCCACTATACCCTCTCCCTCTACGATCTCGAGTTCGGCGGCAAGTTCGGCTACCAAGGTACCGTCAAGATCAACACCAAAATCACCAAGGACGATGGTTTCAATACCCTGGTTCTGAATGCCCATCAGCTTAAGCTCAAGAGCGCTACGTTGAAAGCTGGCGACAAGTCATACTCGGCCAAGGACTTTAGCTATGACGAGAAGAGGCAGCAGGTCACGCTCGACTTTGGCGAGAAGATTACCTACACTGGCGAGACTGAACTTGAGATCCAATTCCAGGGCGCCGTTAACAACGTCATGGCTGGTTTCTACCGCTCCAAGTATAAGCCCAAGGGAGACGTCCCCGCGTCCGTGGCCAAGGACGACGAATTTCATTACATGTTCAGCACTCAGTTCGAAGCTTGCGATGCCCGCCGCGCTTTCCCTTGTTTCGATGAACCCAATCTCAAGGCTACCTTCGATGTTGAGCTTGAAGTGCCAAAGGATCTGGTCGCGCTCAGCAACATGCCTGAGAAGGAGACCAAGCCCAGCAAGCGTGAAGGCTTCCACACTGTTGCATTCGAAAGGTCGCCCATTATGTCAACGTACCTGTTGGCGTGGGCGATTGGAGACTTTGAGTATGTCGAGGCTTTCACAGAGCGCAAGTACAACGGCAAGAGCATCCCCGTCAGGGTCTACACCACTCGTGGCCTGAAAGAACAAGGGCGCTTCGCCTTGGACAACTGCAACAAAATTGTGGACTACTTCTCCGAAGTGTTTCAGATTGACTACCCTCTTCCCAAGGTCGACCTGCTGGCCGTCCATGAATTTGTAAGTATGACTATGAAGTGCACAAAGCATTGCGTTGACTCTTCAGCCAATTATACGTGCAACCGTCCCTTGTTACTGAACTACGCTGACCGTTGATTTCTAGTCACACGGTGCCATGGAGAACTGGGGTCTCATCACCTACCGGTAGGATTCACATGATGGTAACATTTGGAGATGGCACTGACAAAGTTACAGAACCACTGCGCTGCTTTTCGACCCTGCGACGTCTGCAGACAGCTACCGAAACCGCGTGGCCTACGTTGTAGCTCACGAGCTTGCTCATCAGTGGTTTGGTAACCTTGTCACTATGGACTGGTGGAGCGAGCTCTGGCTCAACGAGGGTTTCGCTACCTGGGTTGGATGGTTCGCTATTGATTATCTTTATCCCGGTATGATATCTGTCTGAACGTATTGGAATGCACATATTAACACGAATAATAGAATGGAATGTCTGGGGACAGTTTGTTGTACGTCACAAATCTCGAGGTATCTACTCTACTAGCCTACTGACATTTTCTCCTAGACTGATTCCGTGCAACAAGCCTTCGCTCTTGACGCTCTACGCACCTCCCATCCCATTGAAGTGCCCGTGTACGATGGCTTGGAGGTTGATCAAATCTTCGACCACATTTCGTACTTGAAGGGATCTTCGGTCATTCGCATGCTGAGTGCCCACCTTGGCGAGAAGGTCTTCTTGCAGGGTGTTGCCGACTACCTCAAGGCTCACCAGTACTCGAATGCAACCACTAATGATCTGTGGTCTGCCTTGAGCAAGGCTTCTGGTCAGGATGTCAACAGCTTCATGGACCATTGGGTCCGTAAGATCGGTTTCCCTGTCGTGACAGTTGCCGAGGAGCCCGGTCAAATTGGACTTCGACAGCAGCGCTTCCTTCTCGCAGGCAATGTGAAGCCTGAAGAGGATCAAACAACTTGGTGGATTCCGCTGGGTCTTCACACTGGTAGTTCGCCCTCTACTGCGTCTGCCCACAAGACTACTGCCATGACTCAAAAGGAGGACACCGTTCGGGACGTTAGCCAGGACTTTTATCAGCTCAACAAGAACCTCACTGGCTTCTACAGGACAAACTACCCTCCAGACCGCCTGAAGAAGCTCGGAGAAGCCCGTGATCAGCTGACCGTACAAGACAAGATTGGTCTCGTCGGTGACGCGTACGCCAATGCCGTCGCTGGATATGGGTCCACTGCTGGTCTCCTCGCGCTGGCAGAGCGCTTCCAGGACGAGTCTGACTATCTTGTCTGGTCCCAAATTCTGACTAACATTGGCAATGTCCGCAGCGTATTCTCCGGCAGTGAGGATATCAGTGAAGCTCTGAAAAAGTACCACCTCAAGCTCATCACACCAGCCGTTGAGAAGGTTGGCTGGGAGTTCAAGGATGGTGAGAGCTACCTGGTGGGTCAGCTGCGTGCCAGCCTGATCCTCTCTGGCGGAATTGTTGGCCACCAGGCTACAGTCGACGAGGCGTTGAAGAGATTTGACGCCTATTTCGACAACGGAGACAAGGCCGCCATCCATCCTTCGCTCCGCCGCGCTGTCTTTGCCACGGCCATCAAGAACCGTGGCGAGTCAGCAGTCAAGGCTGTGCAGAACGAATACCTCAACACAACCTCCATTGACGGCAAGGAAATTTGTCTGGGTTCGCTCGGTCGCGTACAAACACCCGAGCTTGCCAAACAAATTATGGACTTTGTCTTCTCGGACGCCGTGGCTATGCAAGATAAGCACTCCCCGACTATTGCTCTGGCAAACAACTCCAAGGTGCGCATTGAGGTGTGGAACTACATCCGCGATAACTGGGACTCCAAGGTCCACCCCGCCCTTTCTGGAAACCCTGTTGTGCTAGAGCGATTCTTGAGATTTGGCCTCAACAAATTCACCGATGCTGCTGTCGCAGACGACATCCAGAAGTTCTTCTCGAACAAGGATACTCGAGGCTACAACAAGGGCCTCGAGGTTGTAGATGATACTATCCGCAGCTATGCTGCTTATGCCGCACGGGATGAGAAAGTCGTGCGAGAATGGCTCAGTGCCAATGGCTACTTGGGTTGACTGGGTGCGAAGTTGTAGGCTCGTCATTGTATGAGATAGTAAGCCTTGACTTGAAAATTGTGCAATAAATGTAAAGAGAAAAAAAAGAACAATTCCACTTCAGCTGAGGAAGCATAAATCAACTGTATAGCTTGTCCTCCCTCCTTCCTGATCCCAACACAGAGTTAGTCGATCACCGCCACCTCGGCTCACTCAATTGCCCTTATCTTATCAGACGTTGATACAGCTTGCATCCCACCCCATTCTCGGTTCCTTCGCGTCTATGCACATGCAGTACAACTGTTGTAACATGCCGCAGCCAATACAATGACTAAAAGCATGTAGCCGCCCCAGAGATAACCTATCAAATAGCTGATAGCCCGCCCTCACGTCTACGTGCAACCTGTGATATGCAGCCAATCAAGATGATTACCTATGTAAATGGTAGTACTTGAATTGGCAGTTGCCCTCACATACTCCAGAACCTAAAATTGGCGTTGCAACACATCATGGCAAGCCCAGAGATACCCGTGGAATACGTTGATGTCTTGGTGGTAGGTGGCGGCCCAGTCGGTATATACGCACCCATCTATCTACCGTTTCCTTGCTGACATCTTCAAACAGGCCTTGTTACCGCATACCAACTTGCACGCAACCTTAATTGCTCGAACCACCGCATCAAGATCATTGAAAAGCATGCGAAATCCTCACAAGACCAGTATGGCCGCGCCATCACCCTTTTCCCCCGCAGCTCAGAGATGCTGGACCAGCTTGGCCTCGCAGATTCTCTTGCTCAGCAAGCCTTTGCCTGCCGCGACACCGTCAACTTTGACAGTCATGGCAATGAAGTCAAGGGCAGGGGCTGGGCGTTTATGCAAAACATGAAAGATACGCGATGGGATTTTGCGTTGGTACTCAGGCAAAAGTACCAGGAAGATGTATTTCGGAAAGCAATGAAGAAAGCGGGACTGGAAGTTCAAGCACCATATGCGCTGGTAGATATTCAAGTACTGCGAGACGTTATACCAGGGGATTATAGGATCTTGGCTACGATTGAGCATGGAGAAACACGGGTCAAGAGCGTGGTTAGATGTCGGTATCTCGTTGGTGCTGACGGAGGGAAGAGTTTTGTTCGTCGCAAGATGAAGATACCATTTGATGGCTCCTCTTCAGAAGACAGATGGGTCCGTATTGACGGCGTGGTCGAGACGAATCATCCCAAACCGCGGTCTTACTGCGCTATTGAAAGCCCTACACACGGTAATGTACTATGGGCGGCTCTGGATCGCGGCGCTACGCGTATCGGCTTCGCATTCACCAGCGAGCGGCAAAAAGCATACAAAGTATTCAACGAAGAAGCTGCCGTCAAAGAAGCCATTGCAGCCGTGCAACCTTTTAGCCTCCGATTTAAGCAAGTGGACTGGTGGACCATCTACACTGTCGGACAGCGAATCGCTCGTTCATTCTTCGTCGATGACTGTATCTTCCTAGCTGGCGACGCATGCCACACACATAGCAGTGGTGCTGCTCAGGGTATGAATACTGGCATGCACGACGCCGTGAACCTAGGCTGGAAGCTGTCGCTCGTACTGCAGGGTCTCGCGAGCCCAACTCTCTTACACTCGTACGAGACGGAGAGACTACCCAGCGTACGCCGTTTAATCGACTACGACAAAGTTATCTCACGCCTCATGACAATGCAGTTACCTGAGAACTGGACCGGGAATCCAAATGCAGATCCAAACGAGGTTCTGGGCGAGGTCATGGCTGAGGTAGCACCGTTTAGCAGCGGTCTGGGTATCTACTACGAACAAGACGGGTACCTGAACGTCGCTTCTTCTTCTCGGACTGATCTTGTTTCAAGCACAGTAGAACCTGGCCACCGCGCACCGGACGTTACCCTCTATAAGCCAGGGACATTCGAGCCTACACGGCTGCAAACGCAGACGCCGAATATCGCTTCTTTTTACCTTCTGGTTTTCACTGGCAATATGGACAAGACCCGGCCCCATTTTGTCTCATTCACAGACGCTGTGTCGAAATTATCGTGGCTGCATGAGTCCAAAGCGCCGATATCGTGGCTTACGGTTATCTCGGGGCTAGGCGCATCATCCGCATATGAAGCGTTGGGGGATAGGATGCCGATTGGACGTGTATTTTACGACCAGGAGTACAGTGCGCATGCACGGTATGGAGTTGATAGAGACAAGGGCGCTGTGTTTGTCTTGAGGCCGGATGGCTGGGTGGGTACTGTCATGGAATTGGATGGATTTGCTGGGCAGAGGCTGGAGAGGTATTTTAGGGGGTTCTTGGAAAATGTGGATGTGTGTGGAGAAGGGAGGGCGAAGTTGTAGATGTGAAGGAGATGGAAAGATCACTTTCGAAGAGAACTCAGAACATGTCATCTCTCTCTTGAATACTCTTTGCAGAAAACTCCGTCTGAGAATGTTTACTATCATCATATTTGTGACGAAAAGAATCAACGCCATACTGCGAGGGTAGGCGGTGCCCATAGTTTCGTTTCTTGTACGAGTGGCATAAATAGTCGTCTGCGTTATTATCATGTTTGTTCTGTCTAACTCTCACTTAGTATGATATAAGGTCGGTGAATTCTGTTGTGATATAGCAATTCTAAGGAAGAAGCCAACATATGGGGTATAGGAGATCTAGGCGCGTCACGTCGCTAATCTGCCAAGTCTGCAGGCATGATGACGTACCCCGCGTCTTGTCCGCGCCTCCGCGCCTGTCCTCGTCGGCGGGCAACTATGGATTCGTTCCAAGTTCCTAGCCCTGGTACTTTTCACTTTGCACAGCCATGCCCACCTCCAAACCCCTGACTCCCGCGCAAACACACGCTCTCTTCGACATCCTGATCCACCACCAGGTCTACGCCGAGATTGAAGCCTTCAAGTACCCCGCTACAATCGATCAGTATGGCTATCCGTTTCGCAAGGCGGACGGCGTGCAGTCGACCAGCCCGTTACTGCAGAACATGCTCAACAAATTTGCACTGTGCAACCCCGCCATCAGGAACTTTGGAGAGGCATGGTGGTCCGAAAAGATCCAGACGCTGGTCGCAAGAATGGCCGAAGCCGAACTGAGCGAGAGTTACGACAAGGGCGCTATTGGTAGTAGAAAAGCGCTCGCAACTGCAGCAAGTAGTATTGCCGAATACGTGGCAAGGGGCATGCTGGGAGGCTATTCGCGTGCGAAGACGAAGGAGGGAAAGAAGGAGTACGATACCAACAAACCCGAGGACGTCATCCAGGGCTTTGAAGAGCTTGTGCATGAATCAATATATGGCAACGCTCTCGATGAATTATGCGAGAAAGTCAAGGCGACCCCAAGACTCGAGGACCATTCAAGTAGCCTACAGGCAGCGCATGAATACATGCTACTAAAGTGAGTACTTTCATACATCGTTAATATATGTGACTCTGACAGCAACAGTGCTGCTTCTTTCCTCCATCACGTTTTCGTCATGTCGCCTGATGGCCAGTACCTCGTCCGTCTGCTCGAGAACCTGCACCGCCTCATTCCATACACCGTCATCAAGCAGACACTCCGCGTCGGTAATGCTGCTACAATGATAAACGGGATGGTTAGGCTAGTACTAGCCAAGCTGTCTGTCACGGCTATGACAAACTGGATAGGTCTTACAAACAACACCAACGACGGCATGAACCTCCTACAGCAAATCATCTCGACAGTGTTAGCATGGGACACGTCCGAGTTTCAGAAGCGTGCAAGTAAGCTTGAGACATCGCGCAACGCACCAGACAAGAAGGTCTTTAAAGCCGTCAAGACCTTTGTCTATGCCTCGCGAGAGAAGCACGAAGCGGCACGAAGCCAGTCCATTTCAGAATCAAAGTCTATTGTGGCCGTCATTCTTGAGACTGCTGACCCTCCGTACAAGATTGATGCTGAATCACTCAATGAACACCAACACAGTGTGGCCATGGAATACCTCAGCACCTATCTCTCCATTCGTGACCGCGAGGAACTGACCAAGGTACTTTGCAAATCCAACCCTGATGTCCTGACGTCCACAATCCGCGACGCCGTTGCAGCCATGGATCCCGTCATTCGAGCCATCCACAATGCTGTCGATCTGTCAGGTACCGTCACAGACGCCGAGGCTTTCATTACGGATCTGATCAAGACGGCCAAACCCAAGAAGAAGGGTGGCCGAAGCCGGGAGGCTTCCAAGTCGCGGCCAAGCTCACCAGATCCAGCCAGCATCATGGACCAAGAAGCAAGCGATGCTCCTACAGTGGAAGAATTCGTACAACTGCTGAAGAAGCATGCGCCTTCGATGCACAAGTTCCTACACCAGGTCACCAAGAACGCACCAGAGCTTGCAGACGACTACCTAGTCTATGCTAAGCGCATATTCTCCGAGTTCCGAGTTGATCAACGTGCGCTAGAAGCAGAAGAGCGAGGCGAGGGCGGTGCAGGAAATATGACAGCACCACTGCATTCTATATTTGAGACTCTGAGCAAGGAAAAGCAGGAAGAGTTGAAGAAACTTCTCGACAAGCACGAAGAACACCTCACACACCTCAAATCCACATCACAATCACGGCTAGAATCCATCATGCGACCAGCACCATCGTCATCACAAAACGGCAGCGGTACAACCCACGGCCCGGGCATGTACCTCGCTCGCTGGAACGCTCTTCTCGACAGCACACTCATCTCCCCTGCCACTATTCACGGCCCCGTCCGCAGGGGCTGGGAAGTCAAGGGCGAACTCGACGGAAAAGGTCTCAAAACCAACACTACGCTTCTAAGTGACAGGTCTAGCAAACGTGACCGTGTCAGCGCCATGATGGCGGACGGCACGGGTGATCGCATCGAGCGCAAAGAAAGGAAGCGCGACGGGCTTGAGGAAGAGAGCATGGAAGTTGTATGGGAGAATTTGAGAGATGGCTGGGTGGGCGTTTGTAGGGGGTTGGAAATCATGGGGCCGGATTAAAGGGTAGGTCTCTGGGTTAGAAACGGCAAGTATATAGCATATCTAATGGGGCGGAAAGACATGTATTGCAGCACATATAAAGGTAGAATGTATAATCTATCTTTGAATCTATCTTTCCTTTCCCCTGTTGTCTTTCTTTCCCTTTCTCTCGTCCTCCGATCGGTCTTTCAAACGTCAAAGTCGAAAATCCGGACTTCGCGCGCGAGATCACCTGAGTACTCTGAACCTCGGAATGCAAGTGTATCCGGATATCCGAGAGACATGACGATGGGATCGCCGCAAATAAGCCTTTTTAGCATGGCCACGTGAATGCTTGAGTCTAAGCCTTGCTTGTACCTACTAGCCATACCTTCCGGGACGAAGAGGACAAAATGTGGGGCCTGAGTGATCGCTTGTTTGGCCGTCTACTTGTGGTTCATGTGGATTTCGAATGAGGATATTTTTCTGGTTTTTCGATGATCATGAGTGGTTTTGGCGTTTAGACTTATGCGGTCAGAACGGGACGGACGGGCGGACGGATAGGGCGGACGAAAGCCCTTCGTGCATATGCGAGGAAGATCTGGGCCATGGAATGTTGTGGTATGGCTTTTCTTTGCAAAATAGAATGGGAAGACAGACGCATTTCATGGGGATGTTGCATTGAGGAATGGAGATCATGACGCTGACGATAGGGATCTCGTTCTGGTACTACCTTGTAGATGGATAAGTGCTGAGACGCGAAGAAATCGCTATAGGAATAATGATGTTAGCAATGTAGGAAAAAAATGAACAAAAGCCAGGTCTAGTATAGACATAAGTGGTATCTCATAGAGATATGTGAGAACATCCGACCGCACTACTGTACAAGAATACATTCAAAATGATGTTTTCCACTCCCGCCTTTCTTCTAGGGCTTTTCTTTTTCGAAAGACCCCAGAATGTGACATGGGAAAGTAAACAGCCGCTAAAAATACAGAAAACAGCAAGAACTAAAAATTCGTCCGTGATCAGCGCACCCCTCAGGCCACACATTGGAAATCTACAACTCGGCAAGTGAATACGAAGCAACGACCCGGCGATCATGACATGACGATCTTATCCCAGCCCTCAAGATCCGGGATCCGATAGTCCCCCTGCTCATCGTCACCCCACGCCACAACATCGACGCTCAGCGTCCAGGCTACAAGCACCATGCGCGCCACGAAAGCGATTGTCGGGACATCGAGTGGCAATTCAGATTTGAGTACCCGTTCCAGTTGCTTGGCTAGGGTTTGTTCACCGTCGTCGTTTGATGAGATTTGGCTTGCATCTGAGGGACTTGAGTTATTGGATAGGAGGCTGGAGCGGTTGGAGCGGCGGCCTGGACTGTGATGCGGGGAGATGGAACGGTGGAGTGTTTGTAGTGCGGAGTGGCGACGGAGAGGTGTTGGGATTGCACTTGCTGAGTTTGAGCGGGGGATATGTGCAGAGACGGCGCGGTCGTAGGAGCGTTGGATCTCTAGCTTTGTGACTTCTTCTACCGCCTTCAGCGCGGCATGCGGTTTCATGTCCGGGACGAGTGCCATCAATCGCTCCAGTAGTGTGATGTAACGGGATATGCGGGCTGTCTTGTCAGCGCGCGTGTCCGGTGTCTTCGGGTCACTCGCAAGCTTGCTGAGACGGGCGCGCTCACGGTACAGTGCTCTTGAGTTTCGTGGTTCGTAGAGAGGGCCAAAAATATCGAGTTGAGGCGAGTGTCGGTGTACTTTGTCAACAAGACCTTCGAGGCGTTGGAGGAGCTTTCCCGTGGGTAAGTCGCCTGATGCAACGAATCGAACAGTTTTGATCAGTGGTGCTGCAGCAAGAGGTGCAAGACCGCCAGAGAATGGTAATGCAGCAATGGCGTTCAACAACATTGTGGGTGTATTTGTTTCGGCGGATGGAAGGAGGCCATGGAATCTGAGCTCGCGTGAATTGGGTAGCGAGGTGAGAAACTCGGATTGAGGTGAGGATATAGAAGAGGGTTGTGTGTCGAGCGATGCGCCTGATTTTAGAGCAACGAATGTGTCTTTGTTGATGAGGATACTATGAATGCCATGGTTATCTTGAGAGAATGGTAAAGAGCCGACTGTCAAGTGTTTTGCGAAGAGTGGCGAAACTCTCGAGCCACGGGCACGCCGTTGTGATCTGCTGCGCTTGTTTTGTATGATGGAAACGTGGTATTTAGATCCGTTCGTCTGCATAGCGGCGATTGAGACGCCATAAGCACCCGTATCCAAAGGCGTCGTGCAGTCGATGTTTTGATTCAGTTCACTTCCAATTAATATGGAGAGAGCAATGAGTTCTTCTTTTGTAATCTTTATTCTTGTCCTGCCGTCTTGATTGGTTCCTTTCTGTCCTTCTCTTGTCCATGACTTTTGTGC
>JAODYC010000019.1:0-16522 GCA_026262405.1 Curvularia hawaiiensis | reverse complement strand
GCGTAGGCTGCGATGTCGACTTTGATCGGTTGAGACCCACTGCAGGTTTCCTCATCCGAGCAACAAACTTGGTCATATCTCCAGCGTATGAATGCCTTTCAGCAGCGGAGTAAGTATATATTTCGCTGGCAAATTTTCGATAGAGACTGTCCAGTGGTACTTGTCCATCTTCTCCTTGGAGGGCCGAAAACAGTGCGCAAGAAATTAAACCTTCATCCCCAGCTTTAATAACAGCGGAGATATTTGGAACCCACAAAGTAGTGGCTGTGTCCTGTTTCGGAGCAAGGAAGCGCTTGAAAGAGTTGGGTGTTTGTACGGCTTGGGGTTGCTGCTCAATCTCTTCGTCCGTGACGAGCTTGTGTTGGCTCACGGCAGTTTTGGGTGACTTGGGTAGCAAGAAACGGGCAACGAGAGCCATGGTAGCAGCGAAATAAAAGACCAAGACAACAAGAATTATGATAATGTTCCTGGCTTGAATTTTTTCTACTATGTGGGCACCAATGTTTTATACAAAAGCCCCTTGGTGTAAGTTGATAGGCCGTCGAACCCTGGCTGACGCTACGGGACATAGCATGAGCCAATCGGAACTCTGGGAAGCGGCAAGCAGCCACAAGTCATCATCTCGGACAAGCTGGCAGCCGCTATGCTCGTACAGAAGAGGCTTCGGACATAACAGATAATCGGCGCATATCGTGCTTTGTGGTTCGCTCGGTTTGTCAGAACTGAAGAACTTGTGAGGTCACCAGCTCCTTGCCCTCGCGCTGACCGCTTCGAGACATCTACAGCAAATACCTGTTCTCTTGCCCTCATGCATATACGTGTCTCAATCAATGGGTGCATGTTAGCGTTCCTTTGAAATCTCTCCAAACTTAGCTCAATGCCACTCTAAGCAGGAATTCAAACCACACTGTCTTTGGCGCCACTACACCACTGCGCCACACTGGTGGTTTCAATGAAAAATTAGCCGTTTTTCTATGACTCCACACTTGACTGCCCTTACCATGCCTATCATAACCAGCGGAGCAACGGATGAAACGGACCAAAGAAGATCTCCATGCAAACTCCCGAGCCTAGGCACGCATGGGCCCATCAGAAGCGATCAGTCGAAGTAGAGGGGATACCGCTGTCAAGTGACCAACCCAAAGTCATGTTTGAACATGTGCCCCTCGCGTCAAGGATACTGAACCAGCGTGGCCAGCCAGACGCAGCGGATGGTGCCTAGCCGAAACACCGCGTAGCTTCGAATAAGCAATGCGCGACTGTGACAAGCAAGAATTGTCATCCGAATCTGTCCGCACACCCCGTTGGCCGAAGACATGGGAGGATGCAGGAGGGACAGTGAATGCCCTTGCATTATGATGGTGTTGACTGTACAAATCCGCGAAGCGCTAGGCAATCACTCAGCAAGTTCCATCGTCGATATGGCTGACGTACTCTTGTTCGACAGGTGTGGCTAACGAGTGCAGAGCGTACTACGGGCTAACTTCGTGTCCAATTTAGAGTGATCAAGCCTTTGCGGAATCAACGGCGCGTCTTGGCGACAGCCAGGCATCGTCACTATCTGTGCCAGTGCGGACCATTATCCCAATGTCTTAGTGAAATCGACCACCCTCAGTCCGCGCATGGGAATGCAGGTGTCACTTCCTCTTTCCTTGTTGGGCTAACATCGATCACAGCACCATCGACATCATCACGTCTACCAACCAGTTCTTGTATCTTGAGAAGTTTTTTCTGTGCCGCCAAGAGAGGTCTTGCATGATCGAACATCAGCTTGATCATCGTCCGCGAAGAATAGACCACAAGACAGCGTTGCACCCATTTGGGGTAAATGGCGTCTCTGGACTGCTGCTGTCGAAGTTCTTGAATCGCTGCAGCCGGGCGAGCTGCTGCAGCGCCAACGGTGCTCACCCAGTAGAAAACACCAGACATCTTGTTCCACATATCCCCAACGTCAGTGCGCTGTAGTGTCTTGAACAATGCTTCGCTAAGGTGGGTGTTGAGCAAGCTAATCTCGGGTCCAAGACGATTGAAGGCTTCTGAATCTGCCAAGAGAGGATTTCGTCCTGGATTAGCAGCGGTAGAAAATGGCAAGCGAAACATCATCGACGCGGCATAGATTAGCGCTGTGATGCGACAAGCCTCGTATACCCAGTCGTTGGAAGTCTGGAGGCCTGGAATATGCGCTGCAGGAAGCCTGATTAAACGCTTCCGTATCGCCGCGACTTGGGTGTTGTATTCAGCATCTCGCCTATGAATATAAGCGGCGTCCAGCTCATGGGTGTCTCGAAGAATCTCAAATGCCGCATGATGGGAAATGAAGAGATCAGTCAAGTCTCGCATGTCCCTGAGCAGATTGCACGTGTCAGTAGAGCAGCGCGAGTCCGCAGAAACAGTTGTGAAGTCTACTCTTGGGCAAAATAGAGGGGACTCGGGTATTGGAACATCATGAGCAATTGGTGGGCCGCTGGTTAGAGTATATGCGGTAACGGCTGGTAGAGGCTCGTTTTCAAAAATCAAGTTACCGTGATAGCAACACCTAAGATGCGGGGTCAGCACAATATCGAACCGTTTCAAGGCCTGACTCACACGGCACATGCTTCTGCTAGTAGTTCGTTACCTAAACCACGTATCCCACCGCGGTGCAGAAGCAATTTGGCGATTCCACGCTCATGCACTCGGATTGCGGCTTCGTTTGTGGCTAATACCTCACCTATAAATAAGTGAAGTACGACCATGATAGTCGCATCCGATGATTGCGTGTTTGAATGTTGTAGTCGCTCGTTGATCATGCCAATGATTTCATCCTTGAGCAGATAGGTTTGTTTGCTATCGGCCGGTTTGCTCGATAGCGTATCCAACCATACTGACGCTAAGATGGATGAACTGAGGAAGAGATGGGGGTGGGACAGCAAGGCTGGAAGCCATTTGATGTAGAATGAATCACTTGCGAAAACACGGATGCCTATTTGATCAAGTAAACAACCAAACACAGCACTGATGGAGACATGAGGACCTACAATGCCGCTTGAGGCCGAGCGAGTTGATCTCGGGGCTTTTAAAGTTAGGCAACACAAGAAAAGGATCCACTCCATCTCCAATGTGGAATAGTGTAGACATTTTGGCCATGATTAAACTCAGAAACTGCTCTTCCTGACTCTGCGTATAACTAGATTCATTTGAATTGGCATCTTCTTTGGTTACCTCTGTTGATGGAGTGCACATAACAGCGGAAAGACGTCGCTGGCTTTGGGGTGACCGCTCAAGTACGGCATCCTCATAGATCACCCCGCCGGTCCTTAGCGCCGTCTCATTCCCGTGTCGCTGCTGCTTCAACTGCTCTTCCGGCTCGTCTGTTGCACTCGTGTGGCCGCGTCCCTCACACGAGATTTGCTCAACTAGGATAGAGGATATCGGGCCTTTTCTGGTGGCTAGTGTATCAATCCTTGCATCCTTCCTCGGCCTGTTACGGTGGTATGCCATTGCATGAGAACGCACGCTGCGTCTCGTATCTTCATTCTTGAAGTGCGAGGGGTCGGTTGCAGTGAGAAACTGTAGTTGGAATGGCCCGTCGTGCTTCTTTCGTCGACGCGATGCCCGTTTCTTTACTGGGTTCTCTCGGGATAGATGTTGGTCTGGACACGTGAGTAAACGCTGATGGACTTTCACGAGGCTGTTGTTACGTACTAGTAGTCACATCTGATCGGTTTGATGTGGAAGCCATGGCGTGCAGCTGGCGGCTTCATAGAGGTGCAAGAATCGAGGGACGCGTCGCTTTTATCGTCCGGGACTTGGGTGTAGATGTAGTTTGAAGCGCACGATTACATACTGTGCTTGTGCAGACTGCCTTGCCGGACGATTCAAGGCTTCGCGGCTGATCTGGTATAGCAAGGCCCTGTCCATACGCGTTTCCCGAGGCTGTCTTACATCAGCAATTGGGGGCCAAATGCCGTATCTGTCGACTTTACGACATCACCATGGTTAGGACGGCCAAGACAACAGCCCAAAAGCCTTGAAAACAGGTACTGTTTTTGCTGACTGAATCCCTGCAACTAATCCCTCTTTGCTCGTGTGGTTGTTCAAGAGCGGAGAATGGCACAGACGCGCGAAGCGGTAATGGAATCACATGCAGCCGTGCCACATACGCAGAGAAGGATTCACGCCCCACAGTTGTCAAATTGGGTATGCGCGGGACAACTAATTTACGACCAATAACATCTGTCGGGTACTAGGTTAGCTGAATCACGTCAGATAAGTGCTCAGCTAGGTACGCAGTGTACTTGAATTGCATTCGACAATTGGTGGACCTGAACGTCTTACTATCATTCAAGGGGATGGTAATTGGCAGCCTTGAATATAAACTATGCATGGCCGTAGTGAGACTCGACACCTGATTAACAGTAGCCCTGACCCCAACCAGACCTAGTACCTCGCGTGGCCGCGACCATCAAACTTACGACCGTGCAGTAAAGTCCCATTTCTCTTTACATACCTATAGTATAGCGTGCTTTCTCTCGGTGTTGTATCTTTAGCTTTGTATTGCCGTTGTGAGTCTCCCCTTCTCTGATGCTCTTCTCTAATCGAGCAATAAGGAGTAAACCACTGGTCTGAAAGATGAGCCAATCGCCGAAGGTTCTTCCGCAGCTTCAAGGTGTTCAGTGCTACATAAACCAAGACGTAATATAACCATTTCCATCCATAGAATTCGTAATTAGGTAAAATGGGACATGTGAAGTAGACAGAAGAGAATCAATCAAGATAGTCAATCCGAGGCCAGTATACGTAAACTGGGCATAGTGACAAAAGACGCCGAGATAGTGGTGGTAAAGATTGCGATGTCAAAGAAACCGATAAATTTCTAAGCTATTCTAGTAGCTATAAAACGGTGTGGAAGGCTGGACGCTTTCCGCTCGTTTCAAACATGAGAGTAGCTGCTTGTTCGCATATTCACAGATATAGTCCACAGACGGGCTAATCCTTCAACCTCCTTAATGCAGCCCTGATCTCCGTTCTGTATACCTCCTCGTCGACAAAGTATCCGCTCGCCCTCATTATATCTCTCGCCCTCTTGTGCTTCGCTTTCATCTCGAGTACCTTCGCATTATCTTCTTCTTTTGTGTTGTCGGCTTCTTTGACTATGATGACAATAATGCGGACCACCTTCTCGGTCAAGGTTCTGTATGTGGAATGCCTTTGCTTGTCCTTGATGCGGGCTTCAATCTTGGATTTGATATAGGGATCCGGAGTTTCGCTATTTGCCAGTCGAATCGAGAATAGAGGAAAGAGAAGATACCGTTTGATACAAGAATTGGCGTAGCGTAGAATTTGCGTCAAGACTGATAAAAGTGTCGATAAAAGCTTAAGATGACGCGCAAAGCTGGTTGTCAATCTGACCCCATTTGGCGCAGCTGGTGAGGGAAGAGGAGACAACACAGGACGCGGAAGTGACTCTAAAGGATACACAAAGCGGGCAGTGATCCTTTTGTAAGAACCATACTTTAGTGTATGAGGTGTGCGGGTGTGCTCTGCTCTCGTATCCTCTACTTGATACTGTAGCTCATTTGAAGCCTCGCCATGTTCCCCCCATGGTTTTGCTTTCCATTGCACCGACGGCGCGATCTCGCTGGCTCGCAGCTCAAACTCTTTACGGAAAGATTTGTCTTCATTCCAGTTGATAGACAGAGCATTCAGAAGTCTCGTTACAGGATTTATGTCGCCTACCAGCCACGACAGCAGGGACATCATGAGAGACTGCCTTAACGAAGAATGCGGCGATCTCAGAAGCTTCAGGGCGATCCCGGACGATGCAGTGCGCAACACCTCTCAAACACCCTTCAATTTTATGGACGAATTGTACTGCGCGGTGATTATATCTGAGTTGAAGAGTATGGTTAAAGTCGCCGTTCTTAAAAGCTACGAAAACGAATTGGATTCCGAAAGCAAACGGCCTTTCGCATTCATGCTTAGGGGGACACTAGTTCTGGCGACAAGTGATGATGGATGAACACAAACAGCAGTGCTATGATTGGAGAGCGGTGAGCATGAAAGTCTGGTACCAACCTTTCCATTTTCAGTACCGGAAATGACATCTACATTTTCGCTAATCTGTTGACATTGATACGTTATTGTCATGTGTGACTATGAACCGGCAAGCAGTCTATTTTAAGGCAAACATTCATACCCCTTTTCCTTTTTGGATATCTTTTGTAACCCTCAAAGACATTATAAGTTCCTCTCGTTGCACAAATGCATGCCCGTGATGAAGGAACAGAGGCTACGAAGAAGCCGCTGTGCATGACTCCGATAAAGCTTTCTTTCCTATTGTGAAGTACGAGTAGGAATCTGACCATATAAACTATCGACTGGTTGGGAAGTGCGAAGAAAACATTTGGCTCAAAGGACACATCTAACATGATACCAGAACAAGCAAGAAGTAACGATCGATAACAGGCTAGTCCACATTGAGGTAAGTGCTATCGGAGCCTTCTTTAATCGACAGCTACGCAACCCTCGAACCTTACCCATCTTCGTATGACGATACGAGGATGTCTGATCTGGCAATGAACAACCAGGTTCGCAACCGCAGACCTATTCTGGATTCCGAGAAGCCGCCGGTCCCGCCTAAGCCGTATGCGTCGAATACTACTACATCGACAACGCATCGTCGCCTCGCATCTGCAACGTCTATCCAAGGCGCTGCATCGAAGCCACTTCCACCAGTTCCCGGATCCCGGCCAGTGAACATACCTAGAACTGACTTTGCATATAAGCCTCTGCCGGGCCCTCCTAAGACCTCAATCTTACGACGGACTCTGCTATGGATCTTGGTATTTCTTATTTGGTTCATGCTAATCGTCGTCTTGTTACCTGTGATCACGGAAAAGGACGCGATGCCTGGATTCAACAAATGGCTTCGAACCTGGCGAAAGTGAACCACGGAAAGCAAGGACTCGTAGCTAGTGAGCCAATCTAATGAATCACAAACGCTATGATCAGATTAGAGCGGAGTTTCAAGTGCCTGGTCAAACGGACTACAATTTCGACTCAGGCTTTGTCGCATCCACCAGGCTCTTCCTACCGCCAAAACCAAAAAGATAAGCCGCCACCTTGCGCATCTGAATCTCCTCGCTACCCTCGGTAATTCTGTACCGCCTGTGATGTCTCCAGATGTGTTCAAACGGGTAGTGTCGCGAGTACCCGTTACCACCATGGACCTGTATCGCCCTGTCGGCTGCCTCAGTACACAACCGGTTCGCATAGTAATTACACATCGAAATCTTGTCACCAATCCGCTTCTCGATATCATTATGTGGCATTGAGTCCATTTCTAGTGCGGTTTTCCGTATAAGCTGGCGCAACATCTCGCATTGAGTCGCCAGCTCGACCAGCGGGAATTGGATGCCCTGATTATGAGAGAGGGGCGTTCCGAAGGGTGCACGTTCATTGGCATATTCAACAGACTGCTGAACACAGTACACAGCTGCGCCGAGCGACGAAGCAGCTTGCCGGATGCGATTTTCGTGGACAAAAGCTTGGGCGACTCCTAGTCCGTTGTGGATGGGTCCTAACGCCGCGGTTTCGGGAACCCAGACATCCTTAATCGAGACGGTGGCGTGGTCGGTGGGCATGTTCAAAGTCCTGGGGTTTGCGATCAGTATATCGTAACAGCAAAGCAACCAAGCATACGTACCACTCGTATGACTCTGCTTTGAGACCAGGCGTGTCTGCCGGAACGATGAAGCAAGAGATTCCCTTAACCTCGCCATCCTTTCCTGATGTTCTCGCGAAAATTGAGCAGTGGGTAGCATGGTGCATACCCGTTTGCCATTTCTTGTATCCATTCAATACCCAGCCTTTGACCCCATTCCTCGTCTCTGGCCTTCCCTTAGTGGCCATGTGTGTGGCGTCTGATCCATGACCAGGCTCCGTCAAACCAAAGGTCATCCTGAACTTTCCCTGTAGCCGCAGTGGTATTAACTCTTTCTTCTGTTGCTCATTTCCGAAGTTCATAAGCATAACAACGTCTGGAAAATTTCCGACAATCGAATGCTCCGTCTGGAGATCGTTGAAAAGTCCCAGCCCCTTGGCTGCAAGGTGCTCTCTAATCACAGCCATCCAGAGATTGCTTCCCCGCCCATCGGCATTGCTCTGCCCACCATACTGCTTTGGCAGCGAAAATCTGTAGAAGCCAGCTTCATCAGCGAGTCTTCTAGACTCAGCCATTAGCTCTTCCCATTCTTTGCGCGGCAGTCCGCCATTATCCCAATCGGTTCGAGCATGTTCGCGGCGGTGATCGAAGAATCGGTTGTTATCGTCTTTGTGTTGCAACGGGGTTATCTTATCTTCAATGAATTTGTCCAGGTCTGCAAGGTATTGCTTAAGGTCATCGGGAATGGAGAAGTTCATGGTGCGCGATAACAACACCGTAGGCCTGGCAAGAAGCGGGACGAATAGGAGCTATGTTCGGATAGGGTTTCTCAGCGATTGCTGTAGTCCCTGAAGTATGGGAACAGCCTGAAGACTGGCACTTTGTATGCAAGCTTTGAAGCACGCATCTTGACTACTCCCTGCTTTATTCGTGGACATGCTCTGTACAGTGAGACGCGTTGCGGGGAAGCATAAGCACGGGCCAAGTGGAGTCGTGAACCTCGGTTTTGTGTATTCCATCCATCTCTCCACAACACACCACGGGTCAAGATACCCTGATTGAACGCATCCCGCAAATTGTTCGTTTGCGGAAACTATCTGTATTCGCTTTCTCTGTAATCAATCCAGGTCCAACATACGTGATTTATTCAAGAGTGTCAATCTCAAGCATCAATTGCTTTCTCATCAATCAGCCTTGACTACGTAACGGGATATCAGGCCTTTGTGAGGTCCTTCTGCTAATTGTATATACTACTTACTTAACTCTCGAGCATTCCAGCGTACTGGTCCTCATACTCATTTAAAGGTCCCACTACCAAATGTCTGCCGAAGAAATAAGCACGGCATACATGCATCCTTCATGGCGACGCTAAAGTGCTTCTCCGACCATTAATCAACATCCCTCATTTCACTAACAGCCTCTCATTTATTTCCTTTTACGAAAGAAAGAAATTGTGGAAGTTTCTGTCAAGATGTTCTGCTTCAGTTGATTGCAGTTCACACCATTGTTTCGTCGTGCATGCTGATTTGATGGACGTGACTTTGAAACGCCAGGAAGCTCGTAGATGATGCCGTTGGAGTCATCCCAATATGGCGTGTACTTTCTGTCGTGGTTTGAACAGTACCACCAGTGTTGATTATCTCGAATCCATAGGATGCATCCAGTGTTGGAAAACTGCGCGTATACGTGTTGGTTCTGAATATGAGGATGCAAGGCGTCTCGAGCTGGCCGGCGAAAACATAGTGGTCCGCACAGACGACTGTTGTTTGAACACATCGGCGAAGCCTCGTTAGAGGAAGAGTGTCGACGTTTAGGTGGATTGCAAAATGTTAAGAGTAGTTGTTGCTGGGCTAGAAGTTGTTTTTAAGGACTTCCGGGCTACTTTAACGTGAAGAGTGTGGGAGCTTCATGTAACTTACTCCATCACTATATCACTAGCACTTCAATACATGGCAATGGACTTCGTGAAAGATGTAGTATTGATGAGCAAACTACCAGGGATTCGTGAGCTGTATGTATAAACGAGCATACCTAAAAATGATGAATCTGCAAACAAACACATGGCCCTTATTGAATAAATCGTTTCAAACTGCTCCTAGGTGGTGATCACCCGTCTGTCACATCTGCCAAATTATCTTGTTACGCCATCGTTACATTGTTTGGTCCAAAAGCGTTGTATAACATGTCAATTGCTAACAATATGCTTCTATGCTGTATGCAGTCAAACGGCCTCCGATGAATGAAGATATAGTTCATGATAGGCCCTCTCAAACTCCCCGTACCACCAGCAACTTCGCACCTAGTACTTCGATACAAGCCATCAAAAAGCACTGCATAGATATGCATAGAAGTAAGTAAAATCCCCAAACGCCGTGCTATGCTAAGTATACAAACCAGAATGATGTTTGCTGATACCCCAAAAATACATGGATCGATTCATGAGGAAAAACCTACTCGTAAGAGAATGGTCCTGAAACGTGGCGGTTGGCTACGATACAGGTTCTTTACTACCATCGCGCGAGATACCACCGTCCGCCTTGTTGAAATCGCTGCCATTTTCAGCACCAGTCAATGGCCGGCTTTGATTCATCTGAAATGATATGCACAGCGCCGAAATCGTGTGTTGCATCGTTGATCTCGTTGGTTGGCTGACCCTGATCTGTGTCCTGAGACTTATTGGCTTTGTCGTCATGTTTGTTTTCTGCCAGCTTTTTCGTCCAATCAGTACTAAAGCTTGGCTTGTACTGCTCGTTGAGAGCTAGATCACGCAGACGAGCTTCTAGTCGAGGATACTTTTTCATCAAGGCGTACATGTCGTCGTCAATTCCTCGAACAACTTTCGAATCACTTCCCTCACACTCTTGGATTCTCTTGCCAACAACCTTGATTGCCGCATAGACATATCGGCTGTCTCCGCCGAGACAGTTCCATAACGATTCCAGTTCTCCTGCAAAGATGGGTCGAACAAAGTGTTTGCTCACAATAGTATGATCAACGCGAAGAGCATCTTTGTGAAGGCCAAGGAGCTCCATTGTTTGAGCTAAGGAGCAGGCAACGAACGTGTTCTCAGGAATATGAATCGGCTTCATCGTACTCATGGTATTAAGCTGGCAAGCCCTTATCATCCAGGCGATCAAAACTCGGATCGCGGACTTGCTGCTTTTACCCCGAGGAAGTCTCAGTTCCTGGTATGTTCGTGAATCACCGCAGTTCTTGTCATTCGCGCGTGGCATGGTCCGGATATACTTCTCAACCACTTTCCGACCCAGAAACAAGACCAACATCTTCTTAGGAACTTGATAGCCAAGAACAACCTCAGTGTCCTGCTCAACGATATCAATTTTCGCTTCTTTGAGTGCGTTCAGTTTTCGTTCAGGTTGCAAATTCGGCAACAGGCTGTGTAACGTGTGCATATGACGAATCTTCTCCGGGTCCGCATAGGGACGAGCCATACTCGAGAAGGCAGTCCAGCCAGCATAACCCAGTGTGCTGTTGGAGTCAGCGTATGAGCTGTCTGGATAGCCAGATGACTCATGTTCATCGCTAGACCAATGGCTTCGCTCCATGGGCTCTAAGACAGCGCTGCTGTCGAACGACTGACCCTGTTCCTGATATGTAAGATTCTGATCAGAAGAGGCCCCCTGTCCAGCCAGTGCGGGGTAATGCACCTTTTGGTGTGCGAGATAGGCTCCAACAATATCTTCATGCTGCTCATGTGAGGGAGTGTCTTGAACGCCAACCGTGAAGGCACGGGCATTGGGGTTCATATGGGAAGACGTGATTGTGCCATCTTTCTTGTACAGATAATAAGTCGTCATGTTGTCTTCGTGGTTTGCACGGCGCTGCCGTATGTAGTGGTGTTGGCTGTGGCGAGCAAGGGTCGAGCCTGCTGAGTGGAAAGGACTTTTCCAGCGGGAATTTCGCTCAACAGTTGAAGTGTCTGCTGACCTAGTTGTATTCTCTTGGTTAAATTTGTAACGGAAGTGAGGGAATGATGAGACTCCAGGGCTATGCCCTGGATATATAGGTGTAGGAGGGCTCATTGTAGCTTGCAAGCGCGAGCGCTAACAAATAATGTTATTAACAACAACCTCTCAATCAT
The DNA here is from genome assembly GCA_026262405.1 of Curvularia hawaiiensis. Lineage (NCBI taxonomy): Eukaryota > Fungi > Ascomycota > Dothideomycetes > Pleosporales > Pleosporaceae > Curvularia > Curvularia hawaiiensis. Next base: position 4,775 of record JAODYC010000019.1, on the reverse strand, counting down.
TCCAGAGTCGCGCATTGTGTACTGACATTATGGTCAGAAGTGTTGGTGTCATGGTGAAACAGTAAAGGATTGATCACTGGACGTGTGGCCGTGCGCGCAACTTGGCGCGCCTGATTTGGCTTCGTCTGCTAGGATGCAGGTGAACGATTCGCCAAGACAATGTCACGTGCAGGAACATCGTTTCCAGTCTTTACAAAAATCGCATAGCCTTTGATAGAGCCTTCTCTGGATATACCGTTCAGCGATCTGCTGTCTTATTGTGACTATTATAGCGAAAATATCTGCAAAGCCTCCATATATTTGGAAAACAAAATGGCGGCACTAGGAGATAAGAAAGGGAAAAGAGTAACACTCACCTACAACCGAATGATTTGGCAGGAATACACTCCAAGGCTATAGAAGTCAATATAAGAAGTGACGGAAAATGAAAAATGTCAAACGTAGCTTCCTATCATCACAAAAACATCGTTAACAGCGTAAAGATCCACAGCCTACTTCAGCGGGAACGTTCACGTAGATGCAAATGAGTATAGATAGACTGGCTATTCTGGTTTCTTTCAGTTGCACCAACAAGTTAAGTTTATCACAATGGGCTTTGTACGGTTCATGACAAAATCACAAGCTTATCCAGTTACTAGCACTCGACAACATAGAACGATAAATAAGGCATCTTTCCGCTTTCAATACACAGCATACGATACAGTATCTCTGCTTGATGGCTCGAGAACCTAAGCAAGTCAATGTTCCGACTGAAGTGCATTTTCCCAGTATTTGAGTTTTCGTCTGGTCTTTCGTGATGTGAACATCGGCGTTGCTGCATGCGCCGGTAGTGAAGAAATCGCCTTTCTGTTTCAAGAGTAAAATCACATCAAACCAAGCATGCACGCATTTCCTGATCCATAAAGGGTTTGTTTCGGAGAGATATGCTCCGTAGTGGCCACTAGTATTACCCGACCACTCGCAATGGAATACTCATTCTTCCAGAGATGAGTATGCATAGCCTGCTCTTGACCTGGAATTCGATCAAATTTGGTGTTGAACCGTCAGTTGATTTTACAGCATGTGGGTACGCATCCAGTGTTGGATCGTTGTGTTGAGAAAAGGGGGATGCGAGGCCTTGTACGGATTACCGCTTTCTATGAGGAAAGTTATGCGATCGCTGATGTAGGAGGTCGTGGAGAGCAACCAAACACTGCAGATGATGCTGAAGTTAAGAACGCATAAACACTACTGTCGAAGACGATCAACTTTTCGCCACTAGTTTTTGTATTATTTCTTCAGAGAATCAATAGTTGCACCTACATTGCGTTGATTAAGAACGCCCAGCGCCGCACAACGTGCAGCTGTCGGTTCGCTACCGGCTAAATGGCTATTGTCTAATTGGCTAACGAGGCTCAAGCCATGACTTCCTACGCTAAAATAGCAAAGGGCAGATGGTGGCTTCACGCCTGTGCTTGACACAGCCGTTCTCATCGTCATGGAAGTCTGGGGAGATTGGATAGTGAGCGGCACGGTGGCGAACCGATAGTAGAAGAGACATGTTGTGAGATTCCGCCTAGTAACTTGATGAAATTGAGTAGTAGTTGAACTCAACGGAGATCTGCATAATAGATTGTTGTGCATCCTGATCATGCTTGAGGCGGGTTGTAGATCGGTCCCGTCAATCTACCGCGTTGTTAGGCTGAGAACTGTCCGCCATAACACATCCTTGGCTCTATTTTTACCACTCATTTTACGACAAGAGTCTTGGGATACACGAGTGCCATCGGGCTAACGGACATAGGTAATGAGAATGGCGAACTTCCTAAATGATTAACCGGCCAACTCCTATTCTCACTGTAGCCCGTCCTGCATGCACCTTTCTAGGGGCCGGTGGGACCTGCATTTCGCATAGCCAGTCTATACCCCAGACGTACGCTTCGTTTAAGCGTGAGAACCATTGCCCAGACCGTCTACCCCAGAAGAAGGCCCTAGGTCCAATGATACCGAGGTCCAAGCCGGTTGATTTGTGGGTTAGTCTGGAGAATCTCCACATGCCACTAGTACTTGGCGCCACGGCCCCGAGTCCAAGAACGTACAATACCTTAACGATATGCAGGCGCTGGAGCCAAAGACCCGGTTAAACTACCTTGCTAGATTGGAGATGTACCGCAGGAGCGGAATGATTGATTAAAGATGCAGACACTAGAATTCTAGAATAACCGTCAAGCGATATATATAGGAATGGGAGCTGTACCTCCAGAGTTTCCGTGGCAGACAGCTTCAAACGAAACGAGTCCCAACACCAGATAAAATGCATTTTTCCAGCATCCTCGCCAGCTTGGCTGTTGTCAGCTCTGCTGTTGCCAGTCCGTGAGTAGCATCAAACGGTCCAACTATAACTGTGCTGTACTGACATTGGGCCAGCCTAAATCCTCCTCCGGGCAATGGCGACAGCCTCTACAAGGCCATGAGGAAGGCAGGAAGGGACTTCATCGGCACTGCTCTCACCCTTAGGAACTCGAGTCAGGAAGACGCAATTATGCGCTCCGACTTCAACTCCTTCACCCCCGAGAACAGCATGAAGTGGGAGTCTACTGAGCCATCTCGCAACAACTTCACCTTTGCGGACGCCGACCGCTATGCGGCTTACGCAAAGAAGAACAAGCTGGAGGTGCACTGCCACACTCTGGTTTGGCATTCCCAACTCCCCGCCTGGGTTTCCGAAGGCGGTTTCGACAACAAGACGCTCATCAGCGTCATGGAGAACCACATCAAGACTGTGATGACCCGTTACAAGAGCGTGTGCACCCGTTGGGACGTAGTAAATGAGGCGCTTAACGAGGACGGAACTTACCGCAAGTCCGTGTGGTACGACACCATCGGCGAGGCTTTCCTGCCGATTGCATTCCGTTTCGCCAACAAGTACCGTGGAACCGCTAAGCTCTACTACAACGACTACAACCTTGAGTACAACGGCAACAAGACTGAGGGTGCTGCTCGCATCGTCAAGCTTATCAAGTCCTACGGCGTTCGCATTGACGGCGTTGGCTACCAGGCCCATCTTGCCAGCGAGCCCACCCCCACCGCACCCGGAGCTGCTCCCGACCAGGCCACTCTCGAGGCTGCTCTCCGTGCCACCGCAAACCTCGGCGTCAAAGTCGTCTACACCGAGATCGATCTTCGCATGAACACTCCCGCCACCCCCGAGAAGCTCCAGGTTCAGGCTGATGCTTTCGAGCGTGTTGCCAAGTCTTGCCTGGCCGTTAAGCAGTGCATTGGTATGACCGTTTGGGGTATCTCGGACTTGTACTCTTGGATCCCTGGTGTTTTCGCCGGAGAGGGTGCTGCCCTTCTCTTCGATGACAAGTACAACAAGAAGCCAGCTTATGCCGGTTTCCTGAAGGGAATCAAGGCTAAGAAGCACTAGATACAGTAGAAGTATAGAAATTATCAGAGTAAATTGTATCATGAATACGACTTTTGAGAAATCATCGATGAATTCATATTGGTTTCTCTCATTATTTGATTTCCACGTTTGTCATGATGCGCACTGAAGCAAGCTGCTTGATGTTCCAATGGAACTATTTGTAAGCATCTGCTACTATTACTAACCCCGGGAAGACGTCGCGAAATCAGCATTTTAAGTGAATAAGTGTACAAACTATCTTTTATCAGGGAGCTTCATTTTATGCCTTTAATTGGGAACGCGTATGAGCTATGACTTACTAGACCACCATATGAAATTAATTTCAAGTTTTCGAAACAAGAGGTTTTGGAATGAAACATGTTACTTCAATACCGGGAGAAGATTACATTCATATTAGCAAGGCTGATTCTTATATAACAAAACTTGCTGTAAACGCTGTCTGCAGACGGATTATCGTCATCGTCAACGTAGTTGATTTCCAATCTCTGCAGTGTACCTCCTCCCCCTCTGGGAACTTCGATAAATATGGTATCCGTTGTATCAGCCTCACACTACTCTGCCTGAGCGTAGTACAGGGGGTTTTCGAAGAATTCTTTAGCAGAGGCTCGAATGGAATCGAGGACTGCTTCTTCACTCCCACGTGGATGCTTTCGTTCGCTCGCTTTTGCCGCTTGAAACTCGGCGTCGAATTGGTTCGCCGCAACAAAGGAGTGGACAGCATCGTTCATTGCCTTTAGAAGGCTGGCCTTGGATTCTTTGTATCTCTCTTCAGCCAGAGTGATGATATCGGCTACGCTCAGCTTGTGATGATCTGTCCACGTCTTGATCGCTGCGTCGAGGTGTTCGGTCGGCATACATCCTATCTTTCGCCATAGGCCAAAGAGACTAGGAGCTGTATTTCCTCGTTCGGCCATAGACTTGTACAAACCAAACGGATGTACGGACTTGGTACTCGCTGTATGCGCTTTCTCGTACTCATCCCAGTCCCAAAGTGCACCAGGTATTCCGTATTGCTCGCCGGTAACGTCAATGACCCACTGTTTCTTAGTCCTGATAGATCTGACCCGGAGAAGCTCATGGGGGGAGTACATGTTCATCCTGGGACGGTCAGAGCCGTCGTCAACGATGACTGCTCGATGAATGTTTTTCAAGCGAACGGTAATTTCCTCGACTCCGACATCCAGATCTATCATGATCAAATTAGCAAATGAGTAGGGAATACTAAGGGCCCCAAATTACCTGCGAATAAACCCACGAGCAGGTCATGCATCCATTCTAGTGGCTCTCGGCAACATCCTGCGACAAGCATGACATGCTCAACATCCTCGTTCGTGGCAAGATGCTGTGGAAAATCGACGAAGAAACT
>JAODYC010000189.1:13524-35785 GCA_026262405.1 Curvularia hawaiiensis | reverse complement strand
TGGTGGTGGTGGTGGGGAGCGAGCGGCGGATTTGTTGACGGGTGATTTGGGGGCAGCGATGGGGAGAGGTGGTGGTGGCGGCGGGGAGGAGGCCTTTCGAGTGGGAGGTGTGGCGGGTGGTGATGGAGGCGAGGCAGACTTTTGATTGTAACTTGTGTCGTTGTGGCTGCTGCTTTGGTTGTGGTTATGAGTGATAGTCGTAGTGGTAGTTGTCCGCGACATGCTCTCGATCCAGGACTCGATACGGCCTTCACTTAGGTCTCTAGATCCTGAAGCTGGCTGTAGAAAGATAAATTACATGTTAGTAAAAAAAACTCTGCAGACTCGCCGTTCATATGACATGCACAAAAGTCCACTTACCGATCCGTCTCGAGAACTCTTCTCCGACTGTATTAATCGAGCCGACTCAGCCAAAGCCCGCTGTATCTCCTCCTCCTCTTCCCGCTCCCTCCTCTCGGCTTCTTCTCGTGACTTCCTCATCATGTACTCCATGTCCTTGTCCATTTGGTCTTGGATCTGGCGGTCATACTCTTCCCTGCTCTTCCTCTCGATTTCCCTAATACGCTCATCGGATGCCCGCTTTTGCCTTTCTTGGGCTCTTTGGGCCTCTTCGCGGCGTCTCCTCTCGGCTTGCCGCTCCTCTTCGGCTTGCCTGTGTCCCTTCTCCAACACCTCTCGTTCTCCGCGACGTAATTCCTCCTCCCTCTCCTTGGCTTCTCGGCGGCGCTGCTCATCGTATTTCCTCTGTTCGCGTTCTATCGCCTCCTCTTCTCTTTTTCGAGCTACACTGAGACATCGGTTGCAGATGCCGTCACGGTCCGTGGTTCTGATGGTAAACCGGTCTTTGTAATTTGGATTGTCGCGGTCACAGTGGAGGTTACTTCTTTGGAAGTAGGGGCATCCATATGTGTCGACATGGTCTTCTTGTGGGTGCCCGCACTCAAGCGTAGCAATTGTGAATCTACACATGCCGGATGTGGATAGGTAGGTATGGAGGACTAGGATGTGGATGGACTGATGTACACAGCAGGGTGGAGGCGACAGTGTACAAGTTCAGTGTTACAAGAGAATTGCTAGGTATGTGTTGTAGAAAGAAAACAGGAATTGAGCATCTGCGAATCACCAACAAAAAGTACTTATACATGCAAGATGTTGACCGCCATGGGGCTGCTAGTGAAGTGCGGTAAGCGTGACGGCCTTGTACACGTAGGACCACAATGACTCTGAAACACGGCTCAAGGAACGAGCACTGGAATCCTGCAGACGCAAAGACGCCAAAAATTGACACTATAGGCATGCGTACAACACATCAAACGGCTAACCTGTCCGCGCTGAGCGCGGCGGGTGAGGCGAACGACGGCCGATTGGCCACAGGCTGCAGAGTCGTTCCACCCGTGACGAGACTGCGAGGCATTTCCCGTACACTGCTTCGCCCACCGAATGTTCTCATACAATGCTGCAGGATCGCACTGCGCACCCAGCTCGTTGTAGTGGCAGACCCACCTGCATCAGACGTGGTAGACCGCCACAGGCGCAGACGATTGGTGTTGCTCATGGCTGGGCAACGAACCTCGCTCCCCCAGCCAAAGTATAACATCGGGGATTGCCAGCAAAGCCATGGCCCCGCAGCGCAGGAGAGCAGCCCGGCCGCAGAAAAATGAAGCATCCGAGTGTGTGGTGAAGCATGAACAACATGGCAAGAAGCGACCATGTCGGTGGAGATGGGCTACGTGGCGGGCTCAGCCGTAGTGGGGATGCATGGCTCGCCACAACAAGGGCAGAGTGCTGTGTGCATCGAGCAGCAAGGTCTTTAGAGTCGTGGAGACCCGGGGAACACGCGATCGAGCAGAAGCGTCCGTCATCAGCGAGCATGAAGCCGATGGTTGCGAGCGAGGTGTTGAATGACGATGGCACAGAGAGAGGCGCTCTCGGGTAGTGCTGGGTGGAGACGCTGGTTACAGCCAATCAGCGGCGGTTGATTGCAATGATCCCTGCACGACTTGGCACTTGGGATGAGCTTCATCGTTGACATCTTCAATCGACGCCATCGCCTCCCGCCCGCAGCACAACCCACCATGGCCTCGAGACTGGTACCCTTTGCATGCCGAATTGCCCCACGCGCCTCGCGACAGTTCCAGAGGACTCAATGGCGGGCTTTCAGCGTCTCGCGCCCCGCGTGGAATGAGAGCGGCTCGCTCAATGTCGTATGTATTTTGTTCGCACAACACAGCGCTTCAACGGCACCAGGCTAATACCGTCTGCAGCATCGCGACACGCCCGAGAACAACCCCAAGATTCCCTTCAAATTTACAGCGCAAAATGAGGAGCTCATCAAGGAAATCGTCTCCCGCTACCCCTCCCAGTACAAGAAGGCCGCCGTCATGCCACTCCTCGATCTCGGACAGCGCCAGCACGGATTCTGCAGCATCAGCGTCATGAATGAGGTTGCGCGAATACTCGAGATGCCCCCAATGCGTGTCTACGAGGTGGCAACGTTCTATACCATGTACAACCGCGACCCCGTGGGCAAGTTCCACGTTCAGGTCTGCACAACCGTAAGTTGAGGATAGGACTGGAATCCAGGAATTGGGTATCACTGACACATGGTTTAGACTCCCTGCATGCTCTGCGACAGTGATTCCGTCATGAAGGCGTGCGAGGATGTGCTGGGCGTTCACCACGGCGAGACTACTCCAGATGGCCTCTTCACATTCTCAGAGGTCGAATGTCTGGGCGCATGTGCCAACGCTCCCATGGTCCAGATCAACGACGACTACTACGAAGACCTCACATACGACTCGACTGTCAACCTCCTCAAGGCCCTGAAGCACGCCGCTCAAGTGACTGGCGCTCAGCCCGGCGCCAAGGGCCTGGGAAGCGGTGCTGGCAAGGGCTCAGCGACTGGCGAGGGTGCGGGCGATGCCTTGGCCAAGGAGCAGGGACGACAGTACGCAGCCGGCGGTGTCAAGATGCCATCACCCGGCCCATTGAGCGGACGAAGGTCCTGCGAGCCGGCTGGTGGCTTGACCAGCTTGACCAGCGAGCCTTGGGGCAACGAGACATTGAGAAAGGACGGTGCTTTGTAAGACAGTTCAAAATATCAAAAGAGGCTGTAAATACTGTAACCAATCTTTTTTCCTGGCATTCCGGATAACCACAGTCTTGGGTGGGCTGACGTGTGTGATGCAGCTGCGTTATGTAGACTTATCTGAAACTTTATTGACACAATACACATGCTCTGCTTGTTTCTCACGTCGTATAGCATTGATCGGCACGTCTCTCGTATTTTGCTTGAGGCTGGTTTTAGCTATAGGTAAGTGACGTCGTCACACATAGAACAACTCTAGCCGACGATTCACCGCATCAAGAAGCCACCGGACCTGCAAACTGACAAAACTTTTATTTGGTAAATTGCATTCATCTATCAGCATCCCCCACTTGAGGCCATCGGTTGTTGTACAGTCATGAACCATCTCTGATTCCGTAAATCAGTCCAGTCTGGACTCGAAATGGACGTCTATATGTAACTCGTAACCCCCCCTTTCGAGCTTCTTCACCAGCTAAGCTCGGAGAAAAGCAAGGGAGGGGCTTTAAAGTAAGTGTTGTGAAGAAAAAAGACAAAAGGAAGTTGATGGTGCATAAGTGCTGTGCAAACGCCGTCGCTATATATCCACATTGGGGCGAAGAAAAAAAGTCGTCCCCGAAATTGCAGTCTCCCAATCCGATTCGCTGATCCCGATGCAATGCTGGTGTTTCCTCTCGATAATGTTTTTTGATGTGTTTTAGGGTAATTCGTGTGTTCGACCGTCCTCATGGTCACATGTTTGTCCCCTAATTCTGGTAAGGGTCGGGGGTGTTCATTTGTCGTTAATGTATGTATCGCTGTCTATCCAGGGAGGGTGCTGGTAAATGGGAACGCCTGAATGCTGCTGACGTTGGGTGCTGATTGGCTTACAAAAAGCCAGAGTTCCACTTGCCCATGAGCAAATCTCTCGTAACCTCGAAGCTGAGCCAGCTGCTTGCCATGCTGGGTGCGACCTTGAGCAGATTGGGAACAATGCCCTTGTACATGCCCCTGATGCCCTCGGTCTTGACAATCTGCTTGATAGCGTCACCAATGCCCGCATACTGGTATCCCATACCGCTCATGGTGTTGATTTGGAAGCGTCGTCGCAGGACATCGAATGGGTAGGTAATGGTCTGTGCAACCGCGCCAGAGACCGCACCGGCTGCCAGCTTGCCAATAGCGCTAGGGTCTTTCTCGCCCTCGCGGGTGAACTGGGTGCGGGCCATCTCATAGACCATGAAGTTGAGACCGACATACGGCGCAACACCTGCTACAGTAGGGAGAATGCCACGATACAGCGCCGGCACTCCGCCCTCGGTCTTGTACATGTTGATCAGCAATGCCCACATGCCTGGCAGCTTTTGGCCGGCCTCTTTCTTAAGGCTCGAGAACGATGCGGACTGAATCGACAAGCGAGTGCGGACGATATCGAGCGGATACGTAAAGGTGACGGAAGTGATACCGGCAAGTCCTCCACAGAACAGTCGCTGGTAAGCGCCGAGCGGGGCACCTGGTTCGCTCTCGAAGAACTATTGCAGGTCAGTCAATGCGGTTGGGAAATCATACCGGACCTCATTGTCTTCATGAAACCTTGCCAATCTTGTCCTACTCTTTCTTCCATCATGCCCACTCCAGCCCTCAAGCCAGAATTTCCACCAGCTTGTCGTGCCCAGTCTCCTTCTTATGCCTACCTGGCCTCCTCTCTCCGCAAGTTCAAAAAAGCAATCGCTCGCCTTGAAAAAAAAAAGAAACGCCAGAAAATGAGAAAGCAACTTACCCTCTTGTAGACGTTGTAGGCACTGAATTGCACGGCAGAATATGGAACAATGCGAATGCAGTTGGTGCCATTTCCGGCCATGAAACCACGCCAGCCCTCTTCCCTCCACATCTTGGCAAGTGCCTTGGGAACCGACATTTTGTATTCCTCGCGGCCGACGCTCTGAACTTGGAAGAGGATCTTGAGGCGCTCAAGAGGAGAGACGACGGTTCGGGAGACTGCGCCAGCCACGCCGCCGGCGACAAACGAGGCGAGGACGGGCTGCGCAAGAACTTGTCGCATGCGCTGCAGCTTGGTAAGGTCGGGGGCGCCAAGGGGCTGCATGCATGTGTCAATTGAAGTGTTGAGGCTGCGGGTGGCGCCGATACATACCTTTATGCCCTCTCCTGGCTCGTCGCTCATAATGGCTCTTTGAGGTCGGGGCTTCTCCGAAGGACTCGACATGGTGTGAGTCTACGCCGGTCGGGGTGTTGCGCTGCTGGTAGGCGGAGCAAGTCTGGTGGTTCCGGAGAAGAGGCAGGGTTCTATCGAAGGAAAGGAAAGGCGGCGCAACGTAGTTTCGAGGTCATCGGAGGTGACTGTGGTGACTGGTGAAAGTGAAGACAGATTGCTCGTGGGGGTGAAGTGAGCGGACACGATGGATTCACGGTGAATTCGATCTTCCATGCAAGGCAGCTAGGCGAGGACTGTTTGCACTCTTGGGTGTGCGTGGCTCATGGGACTCGCGGCGCAATGAGGTTGCGGTGCTTAGGTGGTTTGGATGTGGAGATTTGAGGATACCCGGAGGACGAGGCAGATTTTAGTCTAGCGCGCCGCGAACCAACGAATGTCCTCCGCAATGCCTTTGTATAGTATGACAAACGGTACCCGCTGGCAGCCCAGTCCGACACTTTGCGATGTCATACTTGGCCCCTGAGCGACACCTGTGGCCCCTTTCTGGTCATTGCTTTTTTTGACGTGGCCCATTGCCAAAGTCTTGCTGCAAACACAGCGCATGCCTCACCCGGGCTGACCTCGAATGGCATCAAATGCCACCATGCCGCACAGCCTTAAACCGTGAAAATGACACACGCTCACACTGTAAGCTGACCAGGGGGGGTATTCTAGAAGAATCCGGCATCGCGCCCCATCACCCCTACTGGGGCGCTACCACTACAGTCAGCTGGCACCCCTTTCACTCAGCCGTCATCATCAAAGACACAGATGATTCTTTGCGGTCATGCTGCCCTGTGTCATTACTGTGTCTATCTAGCGGCACGAGGTGCTGCTGAGTGTCATATTGCTAAAGAGCAGCCATAGTCATGGCTACCTTGTGCACAGGATTCGTCTCAATTGCCGGGACGTCCCCGCTACTCCGGCACGGGCTGTGACGACAAACCATCGCTTTTGCTCGGAAAGCACGCAACCACGCCCAGCCGGAACAGTAGCATGATGTGGGGAATATGGAGATAGCGGGGTGCTCACGTCGGCCGTGGAGGCAGTTCGTAATAGTTTGGCTATCCCGAGGTCGATCTGAGGGTGCGATAATATCTCGGGATGCGGAATCAGACGGCGCAAAGACAACATCGACGTCCTCGGAGGAACCGAGATGTTGTCTTATCAGTGCTGAAGACTATGTGAATCCATGGCTCGAGAGAGCGTACTTTGCGAAATGCTAATCGATCTGGAGCGTGTCTGCTGCGTGTCGTAGACATGGTGGAGGTACCATTCGTTATCGATAAGTAATAGTCGATGAGATTATCTTGCCTGCAAAGCGCAAACCTGTGAAACTCCCCTCTACGCTGATGAAATGCTATCGCGTCGCCTTTTTCGAAGCCTTACTGATAGCTTACTGCTGGGCTCTCGTGCTCGTCTGGGAGCTGCCCTGTGTTTTGCGCCGACATGTACGACATGTAGCTCTCGCGCTCAAGCATTTGCCCCATCGATTCGCCATGCATCCTCTTCGTCGACCAGATGGAAATCACGCCAGGGCAAAGACTTTTTTGCCAAAGAAGCCCGAGTCCAAGGCTTAAAGAGTCGTGCTGCTTTCAAGCTGCTCGAGGTAAGGGCGCATGGTGGCAAAACAGCGCAGTGACTGACGTGCCGCAGCTCAATGACAAGCACAAGTTGTTCAGCCCCGGCCAAACCGTTGTTGACTTGGTAGGTTCGCTCTTTGTGCTGGATGACAGAGAATTAATACCACCAGGGATATGCACCCGGATCATGGTCTCAGGTTCGCTGATTGAATTTCCTACTATCGAACTCTTCTTATTGTGCTTAGGTTGCCGTGAATCGTACATCTCCAGATGGCCGTGTCATTGGTATTGATCTCATACCTGCGCAGCCTCCGCGAGGTGTCTCAACAATTCAAGGAGATTTCTTATCACCTGCAATTCAGGACCAGGTGCGAGCATATGTGCGAGACGTGGATTTGGGTCGGCCCAGACGACAAATTTCTTCAAGCACAAACGAAGGACTCACCGAGGAACAGCTAGACGAGATGGAGAGAGGATACGTTGATATTGAGCGCCAGGCCCATCTGGATGGCGCAGGCCCTGAAGCCATTGGACAGCCAACGGAGAACAAGGATAGCGACGAACAAGCACTGGCTCCTCTGTCGCTCAAAGAGCGGGATGCACAGCGAGGAAGGACAGTGGATGTGGTACTCAGTGATATGTCAGCACCCTGGGACCAAACTACCGGCTTCTACAAGAAGAGCCTTAGTGACCCTTATGTTAGGATGATGAACACGAGCGGCAATCCGTTCAGGGACCACACGGGTAGCATGGTCAGTAGTCGTCCTCTGAGCTGCGCACTAGACTGACTGCGGTAGGACCTGTGCATGGCAGCCCTGACATTTGCCTTTGACACGCTCAAGACTGGGGGCCACTTTCTCTGCAAGTACTACAAAGGGTCCGAAGAGAAGGATTTCGAGACGAAACTGAAGCGCCTTTTTGCTAAAGTCCATCGGGAGAAGCCCGATTCGTCACGCGCTGTATGCAACCTTGGCTGCTGGGTGTCCCATGCTAACAGAGGCAGGAATCCAGAGAAGCGTACTTTGTGGCACTACGGCGCAAGGAGACACCGACACGAGAGGAGATTCTCGGTGAATGATGACTAGAACGGCACTTGGCTCTTCCAGCAACGTAGTAATGTACGGATATATCCATGTGTTCGGACCGAAAGCAGTGCATGGTATGCCAAAGTTCAGCAGACGCATGGGTGGTGTCTGAGATGAGACACATGGCATGAAGTGGTGGGAGGCTGGATCCTAGTTGTTGAGTCCATTGTGGTCATGAGCTAGGGGCTGCCCAGGGCCGCGGGAGGAGAGCGTCCGCGTGTAAATACAAGATATTGCTGGTGTGTCAGTCTATACCGTCGAGTGAGACACGAGCATGTCGTACAGGTGAAGCCGTTCCACGTCGTCGTCGTGCCCGCCCCGCGAGGCGCTACCATGGACAGAGGGATTACCGACCGAATCCGGTGCTAACTGCAGGCGGCCATATCTGGTGACGGTTCTGGATGGGTCTCGTCGCATCCCGGACGACATGTCAAGCGTTTTTGTGGGTCTGGCGAACAGGGATGCGGGCAGTCTGGGGAGGCTCGTGGCGCTGCGTCATGGCGTGCGTGCATTGCTGATCGTGTGTGCCCGTCGAGAGCCGGACGAGACGCAGAACGAGAGGGTCGTAGATGTTTCTTTTTCGTGGTGCTGCTCTCTGCGCGCGCCTGGACGACGTTGGGCTCCCTCTTGGAGACGCTTTGATGCCGGCCATGACTCGCTCGGCTGGCCCGCAGTCTGCGAGGGCTTCTAGAGCCGGAATCCTAACCTTATCACGAACCGCATTTTCTCCCATCAACCCACCGATCAATCTAATCCGAGCTGTGCGACGTGGCCAATGAGTGCCGGCCATGGATTTTAATACCCCTAATGCCTACGGCGGCCAGTTCGCCAATTCCCCGCAACACGCCCAATTCGATCCCCAGGCGCGCCTTCAGCAGCAACCCAATCCCCACGCCCAGTATGCCCAGCAGCAGCCCTTCGCCGCCATGGGCGGTCCCGTAGCCAGTAATGCCCTCCAGCCCGGCGCCCCGTATCTCCAGCAGCGAGGTAAGTAAGCCTCCGACGATGCGCGCGCGCGCGCTCACTCCGTATCGCCGTCTCCTATGTCTGACACCTTGGCCCAGCCGCGCTGCAACAGCAGCAGCATCAACACCAACAACACCAGCTGTCGTCGCCCAGCCCCTACTCGAGCGCGCCTTTTGCCCAGCCTATGCCCTCGCCTGCTCACCAGCAGTTTACCCAGAACCGCCAGACGGCCTCGCCCGCTAGTGTCACTGGACAGCCGCCCTTCGCGACACCTCAGCCCCAGCCCTCGCCCGGCAGCTTGCCAACAAACGGCCACCAGACGCCCATGAACCTCCAGCTGCCCGTCAAGTCGGATCCGCCTCAGTTGCAGACACCCGTCAAACAAGTGCCCCCATCGCCCATGTCGCCCGTCAACCCGGCGCGTAGCCAGGACCGCGTCGCGACCCTCCTCGAGATCAACAGCATCCTGATCAAGGAGGTGTGCGACCTGCAGACGCAGGGCAAGGCAGGCCATGTAGGACCCACGCCTGAGGGGAAACCCGAGGGCGAGAAGGCGCAACCTTCAAAGGAGTATGTAGAGTAAGTACCGTCTGCTGTGGTCGCCGTCGCAGCCGACGCAAAGCTAACCCTCCCTTCCTCCAGCTACATGCGGCGCCTCCAAGCCAACCTCGCCTATCTCGCGCAGAACGCCGAAAAAGTCCCCAAACCAGGCCAACAAATGCAGCCCGGACCTGCCATCATGTCAGTCCCGACATCGCACCCCGAGCTAGGCAAGCTGTACACCAAGCTGCAAGAGCTCTTCCCAGGCTGGAAAGGCCAAGCTGGCCAGATGAAACAGTCGCCGGGGCCACAGCAGCGCGTAGGAGCCACCCCGGGTCAGCAACAGCCTCCAAATAGCGCAGGCTTGCAGCAGAACTGGGGCCAGAACGCTATGCAGCAGAGTTTACAGCAGGCGCAGCAACAACAGCAACAGCAGCAGCAGCAGCAGCAATAACGCCTATGCTGGAGAATCTCAGAGAGGATAGGACGGCGAGCCGTTTCATCGCTGGCGCATTGACGGCGTAAATTTTGTATTATATGGATTATACCTCTTTCTTCCTTTCTTTCCCCTCGACCCTTCATTCTTTGTGTTTCCCCTTACATATCTTTGTGTCTAAGATCCAAAAACATATTTTTTGCGTCTACAATCACGATTTGGGTGGGGCGCAGAGAAAAGACAGGAAAACAAATTACAAAGGCAGAAGAAGAACCGGGAATACGGGGATCCGGGGACCTGGGCAAACGGGCACTGGGTGGCGTTCTTTTATATTGACACATATGTTCCCTGGAAGTTCCATTTCTTTCCCTTTTGCTCAAAAAGATTTATAAGAAAAGGTCGACGTGAGTTGAAGTTGCAAAGTTAACTTTGGGATTTGAAGACCAGAGAGCAAGTGCATGTACGCGTGTGTACGTATGTATGTAACTATAGAAATTCCATTGCCAGAAAGAAAGGAAAAACAAAACAAAACAAAACAAAACAAAACAAGACTTCAAATCTTGTTCATCTTTACTGGCAAACTTGCATTAACAGTGCCCATGAGTATGGTACACAAGCTCAGTTCTCATTAGTTTCTCCCAGACAGCATATGCTCAACTTCCTACATCACAGCACACACACACCCACAACAAGTCGGATACTGACAATCCAGACGGAAGAACTTCTCCGTCTGTTTCTGCTCGCTATAACAACATCAACATTACATCACATCATCTACAGCACAGCGTGGCATAGCACATCAAGAACAATTACATTATCTTTATTTGTGGTTTCTGGTTCTGATTTCTCATCGAGTCACACAAAGCAGACACGTTTGTACATAGGAAATAAAAACAAAGCTAAACAAAACGCAAAGCACAAAGGTATATGACAAATCAAGAGCCCCAGCAAAGTGAGAGACTAAGACGAGGAAAAAGGAGTAAAGGGAGGTAGGAGTGAGCACATTCAGGTCATATACGTATATATAATAGCTGTATGTACAACCCCCACACACATACACAGACAGATAGATTCCTTTCCAATGCTTTCACCCCCCCATCCATCCATCATCATCACCGGAGGTAAAAGACACCAAAAAAAAAGAAGAGGCCCCATTCTCTGATCGAGAGAAGGGGGAAGAAGAAGGATAGTACTAATAATAAACATTGTCAAGGGGAGTTATGTATCGACGTAGAACAGCTTAAGCAGAGCCAGCGTAGACCTTGCCGACGGGGGAAAGACCCTCGCCAGAGTTGAGCTGGTTCTCGCCAGTGCCGACCATGAACCACGAGTAACCCTGGACCTTGTCCGAGCTGTCGAGGTACTGCATGCAGTCCTTGAGGAAGCTGGCGGCCTGCTCCTCGGTAGCGGAGCCGGGGTTGAGACCGAACTCGGTGACCCAGACGTAGCCGTAGGTCTCGGCCGACTTCTCGATGTGGGCGATGAAGCGGTCGATGGTCTTGTCATCGTAGATGTCGTAGAAGTGGATGTTGGCGGCATCGACGGTGGCGTCGGGGCACGCAGTGTGGAAGCGGCTGAGCCAGTCGAGACCAAGAGGAGCCTGGCCGTTGCTGACCGAGGGACCGATGATGGTAACGTCGGGGTGGGCCTCCTTGACGGGGTTCATGTACTCCTTCCAGGCCGAGCAGGCAGCCTCGGGGCTCATGTTGCATTGAGCGGCAATGTCGCACTCGTTGAAACCCATGACGGCCTTGGAGCCCTTCTTGACAGCCTTGTCAACGTTGGCGAGCCACTCGTCGGCGGACGAGTCGCTGGGCTTGTGCATCATGGGAATGAACATGGTGCCAATGTCGTTGTTCTCGACCTGGCCCCAGTTGTAGCCGAAGCCGAAGCTGCTGCCAAAGGTGGAGCAGAGGTTAGCGTCGTTGTAGGCAAGACCACGCTTAGCACCAGAGTACATGTTTCCAAGACCAGGGGCCTTGGAGGGGATGGAAGCTGCTGGGCTGCTGGACGCAGGAGTAGCCGGCGCGCTGTAGGCTGGGGCGCTGTAGGCAGGCTTGGATGGGGCAGCAGAGGGAGTCTCGGTTGGGTACTTGGCAGGCTGAGATGGAGCACCATACTCGGCTGGCTTGGAGGCAGCGGGGGTGGGCTTCTCAGCAGCAGGAGCAGAAGGAGCAGGGTATCCAGGGGTGACGGTGACGGTAACCTTCTCGTGGGCAGTCACAGTAACGGTACCACCGCACTGGCTCGACGAAGTAACATCGGCGACGTTGGCCTGGTGAGCCTCGGGGTAAGGCGAGGGCTTGACAGTGACGGTGGTGTACATGGTGGTGGTCGAAGTGGAGCCAATGGTAGTGGTTGGCTCACCGTAGACGGCAGTGCCAGTGCCAGCAGCACCAGCAGGAACAGTGCCGTTGGAGGGACCTCCCCATCCTCCAACGGGGTAGGCAGCCCTGTGGTGGAACTTCTGGTGCTGGAAGTGAGGAGTGGCCGAGACGGCGCCGGCGAGGGCCAAGAGGCCAGTGAGCTTCATGGAGGAAGACATTGTCGATTTATGTCGATGTTGTGGCTTGGTATTGAGGCGTTGCGCGTGCTACTGGAGGATGTGGTTGAGCAGTAAAAGCAGATGCGGCTGACCTGAGCGCAAACAAGGACTGTTGACGTCGAGCAAGGAGCGTTGACTATCGAGGGGGACAAGAGAATGTACAGAGCAAGAAGTTGCTCAAAAGGAATGGCAGTCGACGACCGGGTGGGTGCGAGCGAAGGAATGAGGGTGAAGGTGGAAAGATGGGGACGCGGGTGATTTTCAGCTCATATATTCCGGCTGGGGGGGATGGCGATACTCCATGGTCGCGTATGCGCCCGTCGAGACTAGGCGGATTGGGAAGCATCAGACTTTTTTCGGCCAAGTGAACGTGCCAGGGGCAGGGTGCAAATAGGGTGGTCCAGCCAGTCACAGTCGAGCAACGGAGTGAACGGCCTGGGTGGTGGCTTACGTTCGCAAGCTAGCAAAGAGGGCTGGCGCGTTTCACGTAGCCGCCACGCTCAGGAACACCCGCTGCATGGCCCAACAGGGGGCGAAGGAGGCCGTTTGCGTACAGTCTTTAAGGCGCCGTGTCTTGTTACGTGCGCAGGGGGTCTCGCTCGTGGTCGCAACCCACGCACACAAGGCACGCACGGAATGCGGTGCGCAGGCTGAGTGAGCTGGATTGTTTGCCTCTGCTTTAGGCATGTCGTCAAGTGGGCATGCGTTTTCTCCACTCTACCGCAGGGCTAGGGACGAATCCTTCAGCCTCTTGGCCCTGGCGAGCTGTTAGCGGTGGGGCCGCTGGGCGGCGGCGCGGATGAGATCGACTATTCTAGACACTGGCCCTCATCTCCGAATCAGCAACGACGGCTCTAGGTGTTTGACCATTTTGAACCAGAGAGAGATGATGAGTCGAGGAGGCCTGTTGAGATGCGAATCTGGGGGTTCCGGTGCGAGGACAGTGCGTGCACTTGCACGAGGCGCGGTGTCACTGCTGACGGGGCGAGTGAGCGAGTCAAGGCGAGCGGGTTAAAGATAGCCTGTCCATGTCGCACTGCAGACGCCGAGCCTTGTCCCTTTATCGCGCAGATCAGCCAGAGCGGTTGTTGCGCCGACTCTGTTTGCCCCTAAGACGGACAAGAATAGATAAGACGAGATGAGATGAGGTGCTGTGAGCGGCGATGCAGTGAGATGGAAGAGAGTCGGCGTCGTGGCTGCACGGCCCCCTACCACCAGGCGCAACGTTGGCAGGCGTGCGTTGTTGCCATGTGCTCGCGTTGCTTGTTCGTCCCTGCCACGGCCAGCGCCGCCCAGCCGACCCTGTGCCGACGTCATCGGGCTCCCAGGGCTCGTCGAGATGCCTGCGATGCTTCAGGTTTGCGCTCCAGAACTTTCTCCCCAGTTTTGCTGTAAATCTCTTTTCCCATCAAGCATCTCCACCTCCAGGCAATTGGCTCATTCGCCCGTTAGGCGGGCAATCCTCCAGTCAGCGTCGTCGGCACGTGCTATCGATAAGCCTCGCAGCAGCGTGGCACCTCGAGTTCCTGCATAAGCGCCCCAACAGCTGCGTGGGCGTGACGCATGTCGCTGTCGTGGCCGTCATTTTGCACGCCATGTTGCAATATAGCGACCGGCTGTCGACTATAGCATGCTCTTCATTTCGTTTCCTCTAGTACCCCAACCCCGATGCAGCCAAGCTTGCGGTAAACTCATACAAGAAATTCGGCTTGCGCCGAGCCACGTAATTGGCTCCACTTGCCTCTCCCCCAAGTCTAGGCCTTCGGCTTGCAGAATGATCGGCCTGCTCGGAAGTTGCCTTCCGGCCTCGTCCCTGTTGCCCGTGTGTGCCCAGCAACGCTGGTTCACAGCACCTTTCGAAACACCGACGGCAGCACATGTCGTCCCTCTAGGTTTGCCCTTCCGCAGCAATGGTTCGCTAGCCCTGTCCCTGGCAACCGTGCGACATTGTGCTTTTCGATACCAAAACCTTGTTCTTATTTCAGCAACTATGATTCTTGCCGCAAAACTCTCTTAATAGGCGTACTACTACTGCACTTGGTGTTGGACCCTTGGCAAGGCCTTCAGGAGCCCCTTGGCAGTTGCTTTCTGCTTGACTCGACACCGGTAATTAACCAGGAAGAAATGAGATGAACGACGGAGATTCTGGGGGAAAACAACTCCTGGGCCCGAAGAGTACTACTACAGCAGGAAGCAGCGTCTACCATCTCTTCGACCCCCTGAAGGATATAATCCCGTCGTATTGAGCTTGGACACTTCGTTCCTCATCTACAACTCACGTATACAGTCCTCGCAGCACCTTCTCCAACAGCGCATAGGGATATTGAGCAAAAGGAGGCCATCGTTTCATTCATCAAGTCCGTATCTCCGCAGCCTTCCTGAGTCGATTCATCACTGCAGCGGCAATGTCGTCACCAGACTTATCATCAACACCCTCCACGTAGATCGTCTCCACCCCCTTCTTGTCCAGATCTCTCAGCGCCGAGAACAATCCTCGTGCAATGTCTTCGGTGTTTGCGCCTAGATTGATGTCCCAAACATGCAAGCCCTCGGGCTTCACAATGTAGTGGTCAGAACGCGGAATCTGATGCTGCATCACAGACCGTAAGAGGTTGGATTGTCGCAGCGAAGAGCCATTGCTATCCGTGGAGATTTCGGGTTCCGGTGTAGAGCACGTCTTCCATCCGTTCGAAACTAACGACTCCACCTTCTCGGCATCAAGGTCCAATGCGAGTCTCCAGCTCTTTGTCCTGACGATGCCAATTCTGTTCTTGCTTTTCAGCTCATCAGCTCTAGGGCGATCAGCCCCAGCCTCGAAGAGAAGGACCGCTGCTTTCGGGCTGTAGTGTCTGTATTTCATTCCTGGGGCTCGCGGTTTACTCGAGTCTTCTGCTTGCTTGTCCTTGTACCCAACCACCACGTTCTCCCAGCCGGGGCATTGCCGCAGCTGTTCCACAGTTATACCTCCTGGTCGTAATATTGCTGGTGGACTGGACAGCCCGTCTACGACTGTACTTTCGACACCCACTTCACAAGGTCCACCGTCGATTATCCTTATTATCTTGCCCTTCAAGTCATCGTAAACGTGTTCGGCAGCCGTGGGAGACGGACGGGTCGACGCATTCGCCGAAGGCGCAGCAAGCGGGCGTCCACATAGCCTTAGAAGAGACAGTGCAATGATAGACCTTGGCATTCGAGCGCCAAACGTAGAGAGTCCTGCCGTAACCTCCGGCGCGAGAATCGAATTCTCTGGGGTGGGAAGAATAAGCGTAAGAGGCCCAGGCCAGAAGCGTTCAATCAACGGTCTGTAGATCTCGGGTATAGGGTCCTTGCCATTGATCTTTCCATCTCCTGTGGCTTCCAGCTTCCCCGACAACAATGCTCGTAGCTGCGGCAAAGAATGTACATGGACAATCAGCGGGTTATCAGCCGGTCGTCCCTTGCAGGCAAAGATCTGTTTTACCGCCGCACTCCTCGTCGCATCTGCTCCTAGTCCGTACACAGTCTCAGTAGGGAACGCAACGGGTACATTCGTATCCACCAAGTCCCGCGCCGCTGCCTTGAGATTACCGAAATGATCATCAGCCTCCGCTGACTCGTCATGTTCAATATGCCAGTCGTCGATCAGGTCGTCCGACTTCTTAAACGTAATCTTGCCTAGTTTCTGGGGATCCACTGGCTGTATCTTAGTCTCGGACATGGTTGCGATAAACTGCTTGTGCGTTTGTGTGGTCTTGCGTCTGTCGAATCTAGATACTCTCGGACTGCAGAAAGCGTCGGGCGCTATCAACGTGCTATGTGTGATACAAAGGCGCAATCGCGTAGCGACTTGCGCCAGACGACGTGTGGAAACGGGGTATGAGAAGAGGTTCTTGGAATTGACATTTGGTATGCGGGGAGGGCACTTGAGCATCAGGGTGATGACTGGGTGAGGGAAGCCAAAATTTCTCGGAAAGCAGTGGGGCATCAGTTCCGAGCGTGGCGCGTGATGTCACCAATCTGAACTAATGGGACCATAACATTCATCCAGTAAGGAGAGGAGAGAGAGTACGTTCCGTGCACCAATATCCAAGTATGTGATTTTTGTTCACCATTGCCGAAGCAGGTCAATTTCGTTCGGGATTTATCCAAGACCCATTTTTTGAACTCTCTAATCTACTCATACAGTGTGCCCTAAGGGTATCTCACGCTTCCAGTAGCCACCCTTACACATCGTTAGTGTAATAGTAAACTTGGCCTTCGAACAACCGCCGGGCGGTTCGAGAGACGATACATCGCTCAACAAAAGCAAACGATTCCGAGCTCGTGGCCAAGACGTCGACACTGATAGATCCGCTTGGATGCAAAAGACGCACTGTTCTTTGTCTCGGTAGTAAATCAGATGAGCTCTCGTCCACGTCTGAGCATGGACTTGGTGTGCGCTCAGGTGTGATTGGTTGCCAGGAAGACTGAATTTTGGCATCTTTTGCGAGTCCATGGGCAACTGTTCCTTGGATGCATACCGCTGCTGCCACACACGCAGCGCCTGTAAGCTGCAGGCTCGGGTGAGGCTTGCCCATGCTGAATGCCTGGACATGGATATCTGGTGTTTCGGATGGCGGGCCTGGTCGAGGAGAAGATACAATGGCCAACTTTGGTGTTCCCCGCACCTTTGCAGCAGCATCTGTGTTTGGAGCGAGGCCCATCATTACGGCACCCACTCGCCGAATAGACTCCATGTGCTTCAGATAATCTGCAGGTTCTTTGGATGCGGTCCTAAGAAACGGTGGTAATGACCTTCCGTCTACGAGAACAAAAGGGTTGGCGGCGTCTATCAAGGTTGCCTTGACCGAAAACTGGCGATCGTTCTTCTCATTGACATCGATGACATCACAGCGACTGCCGGTAGGAAATAGGCCTCCAGTCATACTGCCGGCTGGGTCGACAAAAGCAACCTTCACTTCACTACCGGTCCCCTTTACTCCTGGAATTGTGTAATCTCCATCTTCGAGAAAGGAGCCGTCATCATCAACTTGGACTGTGTCGACGATGATTCGCGATGTGTTCGTGTTGAAGATCCGGACATCAAGCTAAACAGCGAGTCAGCATCATGCAACCTTTTGATTCAATAATAATCGACTTACAGTGCGTTCCCCTGGATTCGCACGAACTAAGCCTTCTTGAAGGGCAAACGGCCCAACGCCAGCGCACATATTTCCACAATTGCCGCTGAAATCGACTGCTTCTTGGCCTACTGCAACTTGCACAAACGTGTAATCCACGTCAACGCCCATTCTGGTTGACGGAGATACTACAGCAACCTTTGATGTCGTTGATGTCGCTCCGCCCACGCCATCAATCTGCCGAGCATCCGAACCTTGGGAACCCATAGTGGCGAGTAGAGGCCCGGCCCAGTCCTTCTCTGAAGCTGGTAGCTCGTGACGGTGAATGAAGAGTCCCTTGGAAGTGCCTGCGCGCATGAGAACGGCGGGTAGGCTACGTCGGATTCTCTTTGGGGCTCGTTCGTACGCCATTGGGAATTCTGGTAAGCGTATAGGCAAGGTATGAGGTACGGTTGAGAGTCTTGCTTTCTGAGCAATGAATGACTTGGAGAACGACCGAAACATCTAAGGGTGTGTAGAAATCCAGAAACGGGTATCTCTGTCGATGTATCGCAGGATAATTAAATTACCTATCATCATCATGGAAAAGGGTGCAGCCCGTTTATATCTACAAAGACCCACCAGGTACATTTTGGACTGCCGTTGGAAGATAGAATCTTTTTGAAAAACGGGTAGGAGAAGTCAAGCATAACACTCCCGCGGGAAGTGTTGTGGGCGGGCAAAGCAGAGCCGCGGGAAGAAAGGCCGAAGTTTTGCCGCGGCTCCATGACGTCGTCGTAGTTACTGTTCACTGGCAGCCCAAGCAACGCGCCTCTTAAACATCCCAGTTCAGCATCGGGAACTTGTCCAAATCCGAGCTGTTGAAACCATAGAGGAGGTCGTCCGCGGTAAAAGTGCTTTCCCCGAATAGCTGCTGTTGGCCTTGATACATCCAACTGCTGTTGTTATCATACGCAGTATTGCCAGTATCATGTTGCCCAGCGTGGGCTGCGGTGGCTGGTGTCTCGGTGGTAGCATATGCCCACTGTGGTGGTAATTGTGCGTTTAAATTTGAGGAGTTAGTATTGCCAGGTGATCCCATTTGCATGGAGTTTGCAGTTTCTTGTTCTCGCTCTCGAGCAAAACTTTGGATGATACCATCAATGTCGAGACTCTGTAAGTTAGGTTCACGACCCATGGATCTACCAGCTGTTGTATCGGGAGTGCTGCGGTGGCTGCTGCTATCAGTATTCCTACCAATCTGAGCATCATTAGGGTTTTGCGTGGTTACTCCCAGTCTCTTCATCAAGTTTTGCACAATCGCATTAGCCCGTCGCACAGCCCAATTTGTTTCTTGATTTTCGCGGAAAACTGTAAGGCACGTCTCTAGATTGCTGTGAGCCTGAGATCCTGGGCCACGTCGAGCGGCGATGCGAGCGTGGATGGTTGCGGCGACGTAGGTCGCATATGAAATCAGGTAGGGCGCTCGCCGCACACTAAACGCTTTATCATATGTTCGCAAAAGCCGCACGATATCGTCTGCTGATGTCGCACAAGCCATGAAAGAGTTGACAGAGATTGCACGCGAGGTGTTGTAGAGATGCCCGTCAGCAACAAACGGGCGGTGCAGCAAAATCATGAGGACATTGTGGAGAGCACTGGGGTTTTGTGAGCACATACTTAGCCACCTTTCATGTTCTTAGTACTCACTGTAAGCTCAGTACGTGAGGTGGTGGCGTTATGGAAACTGTTTGTGGGTCGACAGCAAGATGATCAGGCAAGTTTTCGCGCCAGGTCGTTAACTTCAGATGAATACTTTCGAGTCTAGAAGACAGTTCTGCGGGACTTGAGTCGAAGCTTCTTTCGGTATAGATTGTGCTGAGAATGTCACTTAGGATGAGTGAGAGTTTGCAAAGGTGTCGGAATGTGGAAACGCTATATGCAGGGGAACCTAGGTAATTGCTGTCTGACTGTGTAGAATACGCAAAGGGTGTCCAATGCTCAAGTTCCTCGTACGTATCTTGAAACTTAATTGGGACGAGGGTGTCGGACTCCTTAATGCTCACAGGTCGGCCTTGATATAAGCTTTGGATCTTGTCGACGACTGGACCTCCAGTTAGCGATGTTAATTTCGTGTAAAGGTCTTGTTTACCAAATGCAGCCCAGAAAACGCGCCTCCGAATTTCGTAGTCTTCATCGGACAATCTTCGACTGCCTCTAAGATCTGGTGTGTCTACGTGAATACCAAGATCAACTATCATACGAAATGCGAGGCCAGCATATATCCAAGCGGCACTGCGTTCGTCGCCCAGAGCAAAGAGTGAATTCGTCATGACCAGCATCGCCTGAATCGTCGTAATGTCGCTTCTGTCTAGAGAGCCTCCCAAAAGCTCACGTACTCGTTCACGAAACTGCCAGCCTGCGGTACGCACGTCATCCGCTACTCGGCGAACTTCGTGGCGTGGACTGAACTTAGATGCACCAAAGTATATAGCATTCAGAAGGAGTTTGGAAAAGTAAGGGCCGCTACAGGCCATGTCCCGCATAAAGGCAGGGCGATAGGTTGTAAGAAACGAGTGATGCTGTCGGTTCCAATGCAATGATAGCAGATGCATACCCAACTCGGGCTCAACTCCATCAAAATCGAGTTTACCAAGGCGAAAGTTCACCGTCTCAAGCTGACGTTGGCGTGCAGCTTCAGCGACAAGACCTTTTTCGATCCACTCATCAGACATCTTTGGATGCGCCTCGACAGCAGGCCTGTCCTGGGGACCTTCGTCGAACAAGGCGCTTGTACGCCCGTGATAGCTAGAAGATCCGTTTGCAGTAACAACAATGCGTGACACAGTGTTTGGTGTTGGCGCAGCAGCTCGAGTGGGAGCAAGTGTCGCTACAGGCACAACGGATTCTGATGCGCTTTCTCGTCGGGGCGTCTTACGTGGACGACTCGATGCTTGGGGAGCATCGTCTGTGGGTTCGTAATGACAAGTCTCTCCATACGTTTTGCAACTTGCGCACGAAGGCTTCTCGGCACTGCACTTGATCTGTAGACTTCAGTATCAAGCTCCACTCTCCGCCAGACATACAGCAACGAACCTTTCTCCGACGGCAGAAGGTACAGGCCTCGGCAGCCCTCTTGCGTGGACGGCCCGTTTTAGTTGCATTTTCGCTTGTGTTACCTGGGCTCATTGCAACGATTACCACGGTGATGTCAAAAAGGATACTTAGTGCCAATGGGGAATGAACGGGAAAGGAGAGTTGCCGCGGGTAGCACACGACATTAGTCCCGCGGCAGCAGGCCGCCTCCGATCCGGCGATCCGATACTCAGCCATATTGACCCACCGCAACAGAGTCGACAAGATACATGCTATGTCGTCAGTACGGAGGCAAATCGTTGATAGACTCTGCGTTCAAAGGGCATTCCGGCTGTAGGTTGCATTTGTTAACCGTTCAGTCAAAGGTTGGTTCACAAAATTGCAATGATATAACTGAATAGACTGCGTTCTCCAAGTTCGATATGAATATCCCCTACTCATCATACAAAGAGAAAAAAAAACCAAATCTTTCCTGAAAACACAGCAGTTCCCGTTCCAAAGCATCAACGCCAATGCATTCCCCAAAAAGCCGTGTCCCAACCTTGCAAGTAAAAGAAGCAGAAGTCATACTGAAAGAATGGGTATCCAGCCAACGCCTGCCAGATGAGAACAAAGCCCTTCTTTATCCCAGTCTCCCCCCCAATAAAGTTTACCCTTTTTTGTGTTCTCTACGCAGACACCGAAACTTCAGATGGCCCCTGGACAATGCCTTCAGCAGGAGCATCAGACTCTCCAGCAGGGGCAGCTTGGGTTTGAGAAGCCAGCTCACCGCTCGCACCCGTCTCGGCCCATTGGCCCCAGAGACCGCGCTTGGCACGAATACGTAATGGGGCTCCGAGGTCGTTGGCTGGTTGCTCAACTTTGATGGCGTCCTTGGTTGCCAAGACGAGCATCTCGAAAAACATCTTGGTGGCGTCTGTCCGTGATGTCCTGGCTTCTGGGAAGACATCTTGGAAGATGATGCTGGTCTTTTGCCGTACCGATTCGCTTTCCTCAGCTTCAGGCCCAAATTGCTCTCGTAGGAAGTGGACGGCGTGTTTTGTGCCAAGTGAGACAGGTCCGCCTTCGTCAGGATGGATGAGAGGAGCGGTTGTGTCATCAAAGTTGTCTGGGACAGGAGAGAAGACGTCTTCCTCGTCTTCGCCAGCTTGCTGGAAAGCTGGCTCATCGGGGAGCTGAATAATATCCTCGGATCCTCCGAGCATGGTATTGTCACCACCAATGCCAATGTCACCACCTAGAGTTGGCTCGTCTTGCTCGAATTCCAGTTGTAACTGTGGAGTCTTTTGCCTTTCAGCCGCTGTTGCTTCGTCGTCCTCGGCTTCGGTTTCGATGTTGACACCATCCCGCTTGCGCTTTTGGCTTGGCCGGGATATTACTTCCAAAGAAAGGATTCCGCGCAGCTCCGGGGCCCAACCTTGACTTCGACCGTCGCCAAGAATGCTCGATACAAAGCCTCCAGACTTTTGCATGTTGAGCAGAGCCATCAGAAGGGGATCACGGGGAAGAAAGGATGCGGGCTTGAGAATCTTTGCACGGTTGTTCTGTTGCTCCTTCAGCTGCTGGCTAGATATCATCGTCTCGGCGTCGGCTCCAATAACCCTTCTGCGCTTGGCTCTGGCTTGGTGGATCGATTCCTCCTCTTCCTCCTCT
>JAODYC010000189.1:0-13516 GCA_026262405.1 Curvularia hawaiiensis | reverse complement strand
TTCCTCCTCTTCCTCCTCTGGCTCAAAGGTGGTAGTTTGTTCGGCAACCTCCTGCTCAAGGCGGGTAGCCTCTTCCTCTCCGAGCTCAGAGAGAGGTGACTCCTCGCGTTGTCGCATGGGCAGGTCGCCTGCTATTGAACCAGCTGGGAGATCTGTGTCATCCATTCCACCCATGGTAATGTCGATGTCGTCGCCGACATTCAGCTCGGGAGCACCGGCGAGTTCCGTGGGAGCATCCTCTCCAATATCGATGCCCAGACCGTCGTCTTCTATCGTAAGACCTTTGTCCAAGGCAGTGTACTCTTCAGATTGGTGGCGCTCCAGGGGCGCGTTACGGCCTATTTCGATACTCGTGCCCTCGTCGAATGGTGCTGGCGGCTCCAAGTCATCATCTTCTCCAATGTCCAGGTTCAGGTCATCATCGGGAAGCTCCATTGGTTCCATGCGCGGCTGCTCAATGCTGCCCGAGAGAAATTGGCTATTGTCCCAATCCGGAACGGTAGTGTTTCCAAGGTCAAGACTGCCACTGAGTGGCTGCGATAGAAGAAAAGAAGGATCCGGCATGGGAGCCAGCAGGTCCAGATCGGTGATCTGATCCGGCAATATCAAGTTGGTGGGATTGGCGACATGTGTTTGAGAGGGAAGATCAATGTTTCCAGGACGGAAAGCCTGCAGACGCGTCAGTGGCGGCAGTACTGGATAGTCAAACAAAGTTTACCATCTTGATCTTCCACAAAGCTTCATTGCAATCATCTTGCAAGTAATGAGCTTTCTTGTGGTAGATGCGCACTTCTCCAAGAAGTAGCTGCGCGTTCAATCGCAATGCAAGAGGGCCGCCAGCAGCCACCTCTGGTCGGATAATGACCTCGCAACTCTCCGGGATCTTGTGTTGCAGCACTTGAGCTTTGGTAAGCTTCTTCTGCTGATTCGAGGCGAGCCAGACGTGCGCAAGCGCACCCTGCTTGAAGAGGAGATCTTCGGGAAGAAACATGGCGGTGGGTGGGGTGGAGGAAGAGCTGCGCGTCGGGTCGTCGTGTTTATGGCGACGCGTCGCGGGTCACGGGATGCGCAGGCGGTGGAGACGCGCCAGTGACCACCAGAGTATGTGCCAAGAGTGCGCGCACACGTAGAGATGACAATTAAGGTGGGCGAAGGTCGGGCGACGATGGGGTTGCGGATGCGCTTGGTGGTGAAATGATGATGATGCGAGGCTGGGAAGGGCTGGGATCATGGCGTGGCTGCCACGATCCAGCTACCTTCGCTTAGTCATGCGTCCATCCTGGCAAACGTCAAAGAAAGCCAACCTTATCTCTCTGCAACCCCACTATCATCGTTATTGTTGTACAGACTTGGATAAGCTAATAAACTGTATGATTGTCATAGAATCACATGCCCTTCATTGGCCGTGTTGTGTGCAGTCGCGCCAGTGCAAGACGGCACAAGTGGCTACATGAAACTAGCGACCGCCAGAGACATGACCAGATGGAATAGAATAACCATTCATTCAGTCTCCAGGCACGGCAGCGATGTCTGACGCGCAGCCATGACATCACCTGGAAGAAGCCGACGGCGCGCCAGGACTTGGTTACTATGTCGCGCCGACATGTGCCTGCCAAGCCCAAATGCCGTAGTAGGGCAATGAGTCGCCGTGCAGTGCTTGGATATGCTTATCTTTTGCGGATTGTGCTGCACGGTTGAAGATCAGTTTCTCTGTCTCAGGTCCCGGCAATGCCGTCGCACGGTGATGTTGCGTCAAACAGTTTGTGGGATGAAACTCGGGGCTAGATGGCGGAGGGCTCCAGCGCTTGATCCTGGCTAAGGGTCCCGATGCTTTGACATTTTAGTCCCTCTACACCAGACCAACCCCAAACTTCAAAAGACAGGGTAAAGCCATTCCAACCACAAAATCCTGTCGATTTTACCCGTCAGCCGCTTTAGCGTGCTCTTGCTAACAAAAGGCTCAATGCGATAATCGAACGCCTTCGTCATCCTCTACACGCTAATTGTCCACGGACAGGCCACGTTGGATCGCGGCGCACGCCTCCTGGCCATGCCAACATGTCAAAAGCGTCGACACCCTCACTGCCTCTCTACGATGCCTCGAACCCATATTCCAAGTCCTCACGCCCTAATTCGCCAATGCTGCAACCTCCGGAGCCGCATAAGCGCAGCGCAACAACCTCAGTACGTCATGCGCCTGGCTGACAGGTTGTACCGCACGGCGAACTGAGACGCTGCTAACACACACTCGCACAGTCAGTAACAGCCACATACTCGCTCTTGTCTGCACAAGACACCGCGCAAAAGCTCTCCACCTCCGTTACACACGGTCTCTCTGCGTCAGACGCCTCGGCGCGCATACACATCCATGGCCCCAACGAACTCCCGCATGAAGAGCCCGAGCCGCTCTGGCTACGGTTTGTCAAGCAGTTCAAGGAGACACTTATTATGCTGTTGCTAGGGTCCGCTGCTGTATCCTTCATAATGGGCAATTTGGAAGACGCGTTGAGCATAACGATGGCAGTAACCATTGTCGTCACTGTTGGCTTTGTACAAGAGTACCGGTCGGAGAAGTCGATCGAGGCTTTGAACCAGTTGGTCCCACACTCTGCACATATAATTCGTGCTGGGACAGAACCGTCACGGGGTGGTCGGACACCCAATGGCACAGCAACAGAGGGTATTGAATTGGACAACCTGAAGGATACCGCGGCCTCGCTATCAGCAGCGGAGAGAAAATCTACCACTATCTCTGCGACTTTGTTGGTACCAGGCGATTTGGTACTGTTCCACACGGGCGACCGCATACCGGCCGACATTCGCATCACACACGCTGCCGACCTTAGCATCGACGAGTCGAACCTTACCGGAGAGAACGAGCCCGTCTCCAAGTCGCCTGATACCATTGCACCTCCTGCAGGGACTCAACGATCGTCTTCGCCCTTTTATGCATCCGAAGCTGCTGGAACCGTCGGTGCAGACATCAGACTCAACGACCAGAAAAATATTGCTTTCATGGGTACTTTGGTCAGATCAGGATATGGACAAGGAATTGTTATTGGCACAGGAGGCAACACCGAGTTTGGTGCCATTTCGGCATCCTTGGGTGAGATTGAGAGCCCGAGGACCCCTCTACAGCTTTCCATGGATCGGCTGGGCAAGGATCTCAGTTACATGTCGTTTGGCGTCATTGCATTTATTGGTCTGGTAGGATTGTGGCGGGGGTGGGAGTTTCTCGAGGTCTTTCAGATTGCTGTTTCGCTTGCTGTGGCTGCCATTCCCGAAGGACTGCCAATTATTGTTACTGTTACTCTTGCGTTGGGCGTACTGAGGATGTCCAAGCGCGATGCCATTGTCCGACGGCTACCTAGCGTGGAGACACTGGCCTCGGTCAACGTCATTTGCACTGACAAGACGGGTAATTTCTATGCACTTGCTGCAATGATGTACTTACTAACATTGTCTAGGCACGTTGACAACAAACCACATGACTGTCACCAAGATATGGCATTTTGGAGAGTCTGCTCCCACAGACGTTAAACTGAAGCACGAGTCTATGGATCTCGATTCACCTACACGCACTATCCTGCGGATCGGAAACATAGTCAACAACGGCCGTCTACTCAGTGACCAAGCTGCGTCGGCTTCTACAGCAGCTGTTCTCTCCTCAACTTTAGGAGACGACAGCGCCTCAGCTAAAAGCCGATGGGTCGGTCAGCCCACTGATGTCGCCCTTCTTGATCTGATTGATGCTTTCGGAGAAGACGATGTGCGGGAAAGGCTCGGCGATCGCAAGTTTGAAACACCGTTCAGCTCAGAAAGAAAATGGATGGGTGTCGTGGTTGGCGGCACTTCTGGTAGTCACACTCCCGGCTCCGAGCACAGCTATATCAAGGGTGCACTGGAAAAGGTCCTTGATCGCTGCGATACGTACGTCACTGAGCAGGGCAAGGAAGTAGCGTTGGATCAAGCACATAAGCAAGAGGCCATCAAGGCAGCGAATGCCATGGCTCAGGAGGGGTTGCGAGTACTCGGTTTCGCCAGTGGTGTCTCCAAAGCAAAGAAGAGGAGCGCCAATGGCACCGCCTCTCCAGCCCTGGCCACAAATTCGGGACTAGGCGATGATGAGCACTACCGCGGTCTTGCGTTTGCTGGCTTAGTAGGCATGAACGATCCTCTACGCAAGGGGGTCGATAGGGCTGTTCGGCGTCTAATGGCCGGCAAAGTCAAGGTTATTATGATTACAGGTGACGCAGAAACCACGGCTTGTGCCATTGGAAAGAACTTGGGGATGCCGATTACCGCAAACTCGGCCCTTGGACGGTCGGTCATTCGTGGAGATGAATTAGATCAAATGAGCGAGGAGGAGCTTGCTCAGGCCATCGCGACGACGTCAATCTTTGCACGCACGAGTCCGGATCATAAGATGAAGATTGTTCGTGCACTGCAGTCACGAGGAGACGTGGTCGCAATGACTGGTGATGGAGTCAACGACGCACCCGCGCTCAAGAAGGCAGATATCGGTATCTCCATGGGCCGATTGGGCACAGATGTTGCAAAAGAAGCCGCTGATATGATCTTGACGGACGACAACTTTGCGACGATCTTGAACGCAATCGAAGAAGGAAAGGGCATCTTTTACAACATTCAGAACTTTCTCACATTCCAGCTTAGCACCAGTGCAGCCGCGCTGAGCTTGGTTCTCCTCAGCACATTCCTGGGTTTCCCGAATCCGCTCAACGCCATGCAGATTCTGTGGATCAGTAAGCTCTCTTGTACATGTTTTTTGACTTGATTATATGCTAACCAAGAGTGCTAGATATTCTCATGGACGGCCCACCTGCACAATCGCTCGGTGTTGAGCCTGTTGACCCAGCAGTCATGGCTCTTCCTCCTCGCCCCCGTCAAGCCCGTGTCCTCACACGCCCTCTGATCCAACGTGTCCTCCAATCTGCAACCATCATCATGCTCGGCACGCTCACAACCTACTACCAGGAAATGTCTGACGACAACATGGTGACAGCGCGTGACACAACCATGACCTTTACCTGCTTTGTCCTCTTCGACATGTTCAACGCTCTGACCTGCCGCTCATCCAGCAAGTCTGTTCTTGCTGGCGAAATCGGCATCTTCGATAACAAAATGTTCAATTATGCTGTTGCGGGAAGTCTGCTGGGCCAACTAGCTGTGATTTACTTCCCTCCGCTGCAAAGCATATTCCAGACTGAAGCACTGAGCCTGGGCGACCTGGCGCACCTGATTGCTGTTGCGAGTTGCGTCTTCTGGGCCGATGAGGGCCGCAAATGGTATCTACGGTGGAAGAGCAGGCGAGGCTTTGGCGGGGGTTATAGTACGGTTGTTTGATGAGGCATAGAATAGATCGGGGTAGGTTGGAGGGGTGTTGCTCTTTTTTTGGCTGGAAACGAGCCTTTTTTAGACGATTGCATAGCGCTTAGTTGCGTTGCTTTGCTGTTCATGTACCTGTTGTCTTATTGTGGAAAATGCTGCTGGTAGCAATGTCAAATGGCAGTATTACAATCTTCCACTATCTTGTATATATTGCTATAAGAAACTGTGAGTCAGTGTTTCTTGATCTGGCAAGATCTCATGGTGCTGCATTCGAGACACTGGCCTGGCTATTGAAGTACTAGTCAAGTGTCTTGTTGAGAAAGAGACAATGTTTTTTTTTTTCAGAAACCGAGAAAGTCTTGCTATCAGAAGAACGGTGGCTATCACATTCGGGACCATGGAGCAGAACGTTTCATAGAACAACAGAGTAAAGTCAAAGCCATTGCAGCATCAGACAAAAGGCAGCCGCGTCATGAATGGGACAAAAAAGGGCAATGGTTGCTGGTGTGGCTTGTGGGAGCGCAACCTGACAGGTTTCCTGACAATCTTGTTTTCTGCTTCATGTCACGCCGTGGTTCATGCCCCCACTATTGGGTCTAACTGTATAGCTCTCTTATCGCCGTATTGGAGGCGCTGGGCTCAACGACCGCAGGTAGTGCCCATATGATACTCACTCGGTGCCGCTAGCAAGGGCCATTACTCCTCGGAGAGCTTCTTAGTCCGACAGGTCCTTATGCAGATGGAAAAAAGTTGTGATGCTTTGCAATCAGGAGGCGGCGCAGTCAAGTGTGGCTATGAGCGAAGGATCTGAGCTGACCAGTCGTATGGCTGAACGCGCAACGGAACCGATGGGTCCAGCCACGCCAAGGATTGCTTGTTAGCGGCTGCTTAGGAGGATTGCTTGTTGTAGTACTCCGAATGTAGAGTAGCTTTGCTAGCTGACATGGCCTCAGGTGGCCTTACGCCATGCAAGCCACTGCCGCCGCCGCCAGTACTATATCATACAACAGTACATGTCTCAACGGCTCGATTGGGACACAAAGACCCGTATTCCTAGCGAGCGGGCCAGTTGAATATGTTTCCATTCTCTTGGATCTCGTACACTCAGCCTCAGTGTCTACGTCGATGAAAACAGTGCCTTTTTTTAGAGTCAATAACGGCTTCATGTGGATGTTTATATACATAGTAGAACGACATGTTCCATTATCTCTCACTACACGCGCCACAGAACTCGCTCAATCAGTTTTTCCCCATCTGCTGCTGTGCGCGATGAGGCTCTCACTCTCCATTCTCAGCAGCACGTTGCTGCTACCCCTTCTCTCCACTGCTTCACCCACTCCCACCTCTCTACCAGCCCATATCACTCAAAATATCATTATTTCCTCAATACCCGTAGCCACACCACCGCCTCAACGCCGCGAAGACATCAGCATTCCACCCGTATCTATCCCGCCCATATCCATCCCACCCGTGTCTATCCCCTCCCGCAAACCCTACACCCGCATCGAAACCTGCACACCAGGCTTCCCCGCCTATGCCACCCCAGGAGTAGATGGCTACGTACCCAAAGAAGCCTGCAACGCCTTGTGGCCTTACTTCCCCAACTTTGCCGCGGCCGTGGCTTTCTCCGCCCTATTCGGCGTGCTTACTCTGGTGCACGTGGGCCAGGCAACCGTGTATCGCAACGGCTTCTGCTGGGTCGTTATCATGGCTGGGCTATGGGAGACAGGGGCGTATGCTTTTCGGGCTCTGGGTTCAAAAGATCAGCAGTCGTTGGGTGTTGCGCTTGTGGCTCAGATTTTGGTCTTGGTGGCGCCGGTTTGTGAGTGATATATACCTACAGCTCTAACTACTATAGTTATATATCTTTTTCTATTGCTAACGTTCTTCACAGGGGTCAATGCATTTGCGTACATGGTTTTCGCCCGCATAGTCCATTTTTACTCGCCTACTCGCAAGGTCTTTTACTTGTCGCCTTCGGTCCTGGCGCTCATCTTCGTCACGCTTGACATTATTTCCTTTGTCGTTCAGCTGATTGGTGGCGGCATGGCAGGGCCCGGTGCAAGCCCTGAGTCACTGAAAAAAGGTCTGGATATCTACATGGGCGGGATTGGCATGCAGGAGGGCTTCGTTGTCTTATTCCTTGGCCTAGTGGTCAAGTTCCACCGCGACCAGCTTCAGGCTGAGAGAACGGGGCGGGTGAGTGCGGATAAGATTGGTGGCTGGAGATGGTTGATCTGGGCACTGTATATATGCCTACTCGCCATCACCATTCGCATCGTCTACCGCCTCGCTGAGTTCTCTGCTGGCCTGGGCCCAAGCAACCCGCTTCCGAGTAACGAGCCTCTCTTGTACGTCCTGGAGTCGGCACCCATGTGGCTGGCTCTTCTTGTATGGAACATTGTCCATCCAGGTCGCTTCATCAAAGGCCCGGATGCAAAGATGCCGCGCTCATGGCTGTCTCGCCATCTCTGCTGCTGTTGCCATAGGCGTCGCTGCGACGACTGCCATGGTAAACTCGGGCGCGATGGACCGCACCGCCACCATCACTCGGGAGAGGATGCAGAAATGGATGACCACCAGGAGATGCTGCCTGTCTCGAAGGATAGCAGGGTTAGCGTTGCTGCAGCCCCAGCTAGCCCTTTCCTAGACACGCGGTCGAATGAGGAGCAACTTCGTCTGCGTCCATCACCAGATGCCGGCTATCATCGCGATGTTAGTCCTGAGCCGTCGATATATACTGCTTATCGTCCTAGATAGTATCTGGGTGGAGGGGAAGTGGATCAGTGTCAGCACGATGGACGGATATTTTGCGATTACTATAGAGTTATAACTAGTAGAAAGACTTGCTTAAAGTCCAGTCTGATGTTACATAACTAATAAGGATTTTACATTTCAGGCACTTTAACAAAGTCCTAAAATTTATTTACACGTGAAATCTCGAATAAGCACAAAGGATATCGAGGAGAATTGTTCACGTCCCAAACATTAGAAAAATTTCCTCTTGGAAGTTAAGGTAAAGTAGATTTATCATATGAACACGCACCTTGTTATGTCAACAGCATCCACTTACGAACCGGGTTTCTTCGTTGGTAGCGGTTGATCGAGCATGTCCGTATGACGGTTGTTGCTGACGGTGCAAATCTGCGTGGTCAAGTCAAGTCATATTTGGCGAAGACTCGATGGGTGAGTTTGGGTTGCTTATTCACGGTATCCATTCATTCCGTATCAATATAGAAGATGTAATTTTAACGTATCGCATGTTCTTTCGTGCGCGGATGACTGAGAAACCATTGTCGTTACATTTTTCATCTCTATATGCTCTTCACGGGTTGATAGAAAAAAAGCACCCTCTCATTCCCGGTTTTCTTCGGGTGACATGGAGGGCTATCTTTGTGATCTTGCCTGTTCATGTACAGTCCGTATTACCGTAATATCACTCACTCTTAAATCAATTCGACGTCCCCCGTCCCACACCCAACACACCACGCTCTTACCGCGCTCCACCTGACCACCCAGACATCCCCGCGCTTCATCTCAAATCTTCTATCCGTGCCCTCTACAAAAATCTCCCCGACATCCCTCAACGCACGGACAAAAACCGCCTTGTCCTCGTCGGGCCTATCCACCATGCTGATCCCACCCGTGGTATCATCAAGGCGTTGCAGCGAAGCAGGAAACTGCGAGAGAAACGAGGACGAGTAGTGTGACGAGAGGAGCGCTTGGTGGGAAACTAAGTACTGGTATTCAGATGGGGAAAGGAGCGGAGTGGGTGTTTCGAGCGAAGCTGTGTGCAGCGATTGGATGTGCAGAGGGTGTGCATCGATCTGTCAAAACGTCTGTGTCAGGTCGTTTGCATGGACATACAACGTGGAAGATAGGGTAGGTGCATGGATGATGCCAGTAGGGTAGTCGGACACTCGCTCACCTTTTTTATCCTTGCCCTTAAAAAACTCCGAACCAGGAACTTAAATCTCTCAAGTTCGGTTTGAATGATAATGAGCTTGAAGTTGGTCTTTGGGTCCATGTTACCCGTCTGGTCTTCGACAAGTTCAATCTGACTGCATCATTAGTTACTCGTCTGGTCTCGGCATCGCTCAATTGCTTCTTCTTGTTCGTATTCTTCTGCCACATAACGCCGTTGAGCCAACGCTTGCGTTATGACCACCAGGACTCACCTGCTTCCCAATGCGATCCAAGACTCTAGCCATGAGGTCTGTCGGCCACGGCAAAATCTCGGGCGCCACTCTCTCGGCGACCCAGCATCTCGTCAGTTCTTGTAAATCGCGTGATTCCTGGGGTGTAGAATCGACGGCTACCTCGGCAAGCAAATCGTCGATATCCATATTTTGCTCCCGTCCAAACCGATGGCTAAACTTGGCGGTTTTTTGTTTACGGACACAAAGCAACGTTTTGCATTAGCAGGTGCGGGTGCTATGGGCACGTGTTTGCCTGCGCGCGTTGTGCCTTTGAAAAGAGAGAGGTCCGTGTACCTAGCAGTTGACTTGTAGCGGTCGGAGGTCGGAGCTTTTGGCTCGAAGTGGGGCAAAAGCAAAAATAGTAGCAACTGGTTACATCTGAATCCACCCAGCAAACACGTCGCTTATTGCTGAGACCGTGGATTCAAAGACGCGGTGGCGACGGCGATCACCAGGATTTCGTCGACGCACGCACACGGAGGCTGGCGTGCAGCATGCAGCGTGGTGAGGTTTGGTGGGGAAGCTTGTTTGGGGGATGCGGGGCGATGCCACTAGCGCGAAACATGTGAAGACCTCACCCGTCCCGGCCTCGTCAGCATGTGTGAGACACCGAGGGCCTTTCCGTCGCAACAGACATGCCGGACATGGCACAAGGCAACACATGCACCGAAAACGACAACAGCGCATCCCACTCGGACCACCCGGGCGGTAGCGATAGGACAGTCAACAGGGGCGGCGGATACATGTGGATATTCGTTTTTCATTGTCTTGTTTGCTAGGCACACTACGGCTAAGAAGCCAAGGACAGGCATGCAGTCTGAGCGCTTTTTCAAGGGAGTCCAAACAAAGAAGTGATTAAGGAGATTGATTATGAAATACTGGGTAAGGAGCGTGGTAGAGGCACGTAGGCCTAGGGGTGTATGTGGCTTCGTGAAGATTCTTAGATTTTAGTTCAAAGAGAACAAGGGGCAGAGCATTTCCCAGCTCTGCACCGCCAAAGGAAAACAATTCCGGATGAGGATGGGTAGTGGTAACAAAGGAAACTAATGGGCTTGCGGGGCAGACTGGCTCATGCTGCACAACGCTCGCCGTAGACCAGGTGGGTATCCAGCAATCCCACCATACAAATGGTAAAACTTATGCCCGGGCCCTTGGCTCCGCGACATGGGGTATAGAAACGAAAACGGGGACAGGACACCCCGAAGATCAGATGCAGACTGTGTTCTCTGTGGAGAAAAAAAAATCCCGGGACAATGCAGAAAACAAAGGAAATCGCTTGAACGCCCCGGTAAATGGAAGTGAAGAAAAGGACAAAACGCCGATGCTGTGGGGGGTCCCATGCTGATGCAGCCACCATTGATGATAACGCCGTAAATCGATCCGCCGTAAGTGAGTTTGGTATCGTTATTTGCGGCCCAAAAGGCCAGTGGGAGAGGGTTTGGTTAGTAAGAGGCAAGGCGACGGACAGTGGCAGCCCGTGCGCCGTCGAGCGAATCGTTGCTCAGGCCGAAGATGTTGTTTCCACTTCTCGACCGACTCATGGTAGTAGGACTGTCTTCCATTTGGCAAGGCTGTCCAAAGGTAAAGGTAGTGGCACGGTTGAGCTTGGCACGCGACTTGAACTTGAGCTTGTTCAGGCCACGCTCGCACGATTGTTCATGCTCCTTGGCATCCATACGAAGGTAGTTTTGGGGATAGCAACGGGTAGAGTGAGCATGGAAGAAGGAGCTGTAGCCACCGTCGAGGATATAGACTTCAGGAAAGGAGAGGTAAGGATACTGGTGAGCGTTTTCTTTGCGGTCTTGCGAGCGGACGAACTTGGCCCTGTTGTTGTTAGGACATGGACGGGGAGGACAAACGACTGCTGAGGTCAACTTACATGAGAGGTGCACGATGCGCAGAGTACTCGCAGTGGAGTACCAGCAACGTGTTTTCACTCGAAGGGGCCTGGAAGAGACGCTCGGCAAGCTTTTCCTTGTCACAAAAGTTCAAAGCACCTTCAATGTGCCCACCGTTGTATTCATACTCAAAGCGGCAGTCAATGACCACCTTGTTGTCATACAGGTGGTCGTAAACACCATCGAGTACGTCAATCAAAGTCTCACGGGTAATGCGAGGGAGGCTCTCTGGCTCGCTAGTGGTGAAATGGGGAAGCTTGAGAGGGTGGACATCATCAACATCCATTACAGAATGAAGACCACTGGGCTGATAGTTATCCTGTTCCTGCTTGGCATTCATGACATCACCAGGGCTCTCGAACATGCTCAACGAACGTCGGAACTTGCTTGGGCGGCGCGACGAGGGGCCAACGGGCTTGCGGATGGCGGCAAGGGGTGACCCGTTGGAGCTAGACGAAGAAGAGCCTAGGCGGTGAGGCTTGGGCCTAGACGAGGCGAAGAGGGATCCGTTGGACGTGGGCCTGCTGCGCTCTTGCGGAGGAGAGGCGGCAAAGCACTCATCCAGCGTCAGGGGTGTCGAGGTGCGGTTGAAGTCACCACATCCGAACTGGAAAGGAGGAGGTGGGGGCACTGAGCTGTCGTCCTGCTTGTCCTCGTCTTTGAACGAGACCGAGTTGGAGTTCTTGGTACGTGTAAGAGAGGGCCTAAGAAGGGCAGACTTTCGGCGACTAGCGAAATGTTAGCAGGGACGAGGGCACACACATACAGCGAGAGTACTGACTCAGCGGCGGACACTGGGCGTGGGACCTCGATGCACGGCGTAGGGTATGCGGGAGGGGTGGACATGTCCTCACACGACGACAGCATGTCACTGTCGCTACCAGGGGTGGTCTCAGGCGAGGGAGACGGCAGCGGCAGCGGCAGGGAGCGGTCGTTGACGAAGCTGAAAGGGGCCTTGTGGGGAAGAGGCGAGATGTCCATCGAGTCGGGAGCAAAGCCGGGGGACGACGAGGGGATTGGCGGCGTGGTGACGCCTTCCCAGCGGGTGCACGGGGTCGAGGTGTCTAGGTCGAGCGTGTTAGGGCTTTGTACGTGGGCAATTGGTGGTGAGGCATATGCACTTACCCCTTGTGTCCAACTGCTGAAAGAGATTGGAAGTGAAGAGCGACCGGCGGGGCGTGGCAAGCTGGGGGCTGCAACAAAGCACGTTAGTACCGAAAGCGGGAAAGCGCCTGTGTGGTGGTGGTGATGGTTTACCTCTGGTCAACGTGCAGGTTGCTCGACATGTCGGCGGCCAGACTGGCCGTGGGCGAGGAGCCCAGGCGAGGCTGCAGGGCAAAGTAGTCGCCGCCGTTCTTCTTCATGCTGAGGTCGCGGAAGTTGAAGTTCTTGGGGCCCAGGTTTCCTCCGAACAGCGGCTTGGACTGGGGCAGGTCGCGTCGGTAACCCCAGGGCCCAGGAATGGGCGGGGGGTGCATGGCGGCGAGAGGCGAAGACATCTCCATGATGATGGGGTTGCGGGAGGTGGTGAGGGTGGTCGTGATGGAGGTGGTGAAAGTTGTGTTGTGGTTGGTGGAGATGGGCTACCGTCGTACCGAGCAACAGGCCGAAACGAGCGTTTGTGGTGTCGGAGAGGGTGGAGACGTCGGGTTCAGAGGATAACGCATACAAGACAGAAAAACTAATTCCAATCTGAAGATGCTGGCAGGAAATGGGCTGGCGGTGGTGATGTCGGTGTCGGCGTCGAGGTCGTCGTCGGCGGCAGCGGGACACTCAGCGAGGGTTGGCTACGGGCGGCGGGCCTTGGACATAGGGCGCAGGCGCGGTGGGCGAGGTGGTGGTGGAGGTGGAGGCGGGCGAGGTGAAGGAGGTAGCGACAGCCAATATCCAAGCAGAAGCGAACCGGCGTCCAGAAGCGGTGCAGACCAACTTAAGGAGGGGGATGGAGCCTTCTTGTTGGAGCGAAGGTTGAGAAGAAGGCAGTGGAGCGGGCTGCTTTGAGGATGCCATGGTTGCTGGGGTAGCCCGCAGCGAAGGTTAGGGCGGACGGCCAGGGCAGGGCAGGGCGTG
>JAODYC010000188.1:26127-43871 GCA_026262405.1 Curvularia hawaiiensis | reverse complement strand
TCTTGGTAACGTCAATGACCTGCCGAAGCCCGGAATGCTGGAGTGCCACCATTGGCTAAAGCACAAGGATCTTTATGGTCCTATAAGTTCTGTTACAGTTTTAGGTCAGACCTTTGTGATTATAAACGATGCGCAAATCGCGCTTGAGCTCTTGAGAGACCGGTCGGCCATACACTCCGACCGCCCACACATGGTGTTTAGTAGTGAGATGTATGCTTAGTCCCAGAGAGAACGCAGTTGCACAGAACATTGACAGTGCGCCCAGGATTGGATGGAATAACACGCTTGCTTTCAGCGGCTATACGGACACGTTCAAACTTCATCGCAAGAACATTGCCAGGGTTGCTGGCAGCAGTGCGTGTCTCCAAGTGTTCGATCGCGTCCAGGAAGAAGAAGCTGCCCACTTCCTTCTCAATGTGTTAAACTCTCCAGAAGATTTATTTGATCACATCAAGAGGGAAGCTGGGGCAGTCATACTTAAGATTACCTATGGCTACACAGCCAATGCGTATGGCGAGGACCCTTTTGTTGAAATGGCTAGCAAGACTATGCACGAATTCGCTGAAGCAACGGTGCCTGGAAAGTGGGCCGTGGATATCATGCCTTTCTGTAAGTACACACGGGCAGACACATCAACGGGATCTGACACCACAAGTGAGATATGCACCGGACTGGATGCCTGGAACCGGTTTCAAGTCTACAGCTCATCGAATGGCTGCTCGGTTGAAGCAAACTACGGAGCAGCCATATGAGTTTGTCAAGCAGCAAATGCGTGAAAAGAAGCACAAAACTTCTTTCCTGTCTCAGGCAATTGAGAAAATTGGATCTGATCCGGAGATGGAGCGTGTTCATAAGTGGTCGGCGTCTTCCATGTACTTGGGCGGTGCTGACACGACTGTCTCTTCATTGATGACTTTCTTTCTAGCTATGACACTGTTCCCGGAAGTACAGAAAAAGGCTCAGGAGGAGCTCGACCGGGTCATTGGAGGGAACCGGCTACCTGTCACCGCCGACCGCGAGAAGCTGCCCTACATCGAAGCAGTCATGAAAGAAACCCACCGCTGGCACCCTGTTGCCCCCATGGCTCTACCCCACTGCAGCACCAAGGAAGATGTCATTCGAGGTTACCGAATCCCAAAAGGCGCGCTTTTGCTCCCGAACAACTGGTAAAGTTCGCCCCCTGCTCGAGATCCACACGCCGACTGACAAAACGATAGGTGGTTCACACACGATCCCGCCATATACCCTTCACCCATGACCTTCCTTCCAGAAAGGTTCCTCGACACACCTACTCACAAAGCTGAGCCCGACCCGCGCAATTGGATATTCGGGTATGGTCGGCGTGTGTGCCCTGGGCGCTATGTAGCAGACAACGCGGTGTTTATGACTATCGCCCAGACGCTGGCAGTGTTCAAGATCGAGAAACTAGTTGAGAATGGTAAGACGATAGAGCCGGAACTCAAATTTGAGCCTGGTGTTGTGTCGCATCCTGTCCCGTATCGCACGTCGATCAAGCCAAGGTCGGAGAAGCATGAGCAGTTGATTAGGTCAGCAGAGAAGGACTACCCGTGGGAGGAGAGCGATGCTAAGGTGCTGGAGACTGTAAAGTGGTAAATAATGGTCGCTGGCAGTGTTGTATATGCCTGTAGCCTATCTTCAAAGGACCCTTTCTTTACTACTAAAATGCTCGTTTTCCACCCTTCTGCTGCTCCTCTGCTTTCGCTCGCGTTCTATCTACTCATCTACCGCTCATTAACGCTATGACTTTACCACATTAGGGAATATTGCAGCGCGGTCTCTTGGCCCGAACCCAAACTCGTGACAGCCTCTGGGTGTCATCAATTCGACTGTCATCTTGCCCTAGTTCCAGTTAGACAATATTTCTTTGTGCTTAGGAGCAATTTCAACGCGCATACAATCAAATATGTCTGGAAAAAGCAAGGCATACCTAGCAAAGGATAATTCGGTAAACTCTTAGCCTGATCTTAGAATGCAATACCTACTGGGTAACGCAACAAGACCGATTTCGACCGTTTCATACCAATCACCTCTTACGAGGAATTATGTATTTGCAAATCTAGGGAGATCGCGGCTAGAGTTATGCAAGTTTTCTAATTAATTCTATCACTATAAATATAGAAAAATCTGCTATATACCTATCTAAGGCTTGTTTAGGCGGAGAGATAGAACTTGCCAGTTGCGGTA
Source organism: Curvularia hawaiiensis (assembly GCA_026262405.1). Taxonomy (NCBI): domain Eukaryota; kingdom Fungi; phylum Ascomycota; class Dothideomycetes; order Pleosporales; family Pleosporaceae; genus Curvularia; species Curvularia hawaiiensis. The sequence goes on along the minus strand of JAODYC010000188.1, from coordinate 41,666 downwards.
GGATCTAACATATTCGCGGCTTTTCCAAAGCATCGAGGTAGTACTCACTGCAGTTTCGGCTGCAAGGCAAGTGACGCTCAAGCCACCGCTATTTGTGCGCATCAATCATAAGATAGCATCATAAGACTGTACGATCCATGGCATACGATGTGTCTGAATTCTTGAAGGAGGGTGAGAATGTGCTAGGCGCTTACTATGTCGGTAACAGCTTCTATGCTGGAGACGAAGGGAACAATCAGTCCTTCTAGCAATGTTACGAGGACGATACATATGGAAAATATGTCATGCTACCAAGAGCTAGAGTGATTGATGAGAAGCTTGAGTTAAGAGAGGAAGGGGTGAGCGTGAGATGACAACTAAGCTGCGTGCGCAAAACGCGAGCTACAAGCGCATGAGAGTCTACCTACTTTTACCCCTACCCCATGTGATCTCAAGGAAAGCGATATAATTTCAACCCCTCCCAAAAGATGCTAAAGCCGATTCTGCGAACTGGGACTTTAAGTTCACTAAGATACAATGTGACAAAAATGGGCAAGAATGTGCTACTCACGGGAAAGGTTTGCTCAAAGTAAGATTAGTGCTACTTAGATATCTTCTGTACAGATGATATGTAGCATCTAACCACCCGGACTCTATGATTTGGCCGCTCTTACAGATAAGTCAATTGCTTAGGCAACATACCGCACGTTAGCTTCAGACCAACCTACAGTCAGCGAAGCAAAAACTACATCCAGCAATAGAAATGCGGCCTGACTTGAGAATGTAAACATGGCTGTTGGCCTGGATGTGCCCAACTTGGCCTGGCGTCAGTCCTGTATAGGAGAACATCCCGATCTGTCGATAGCGTATGTCAACCTTAGATATCTTTGGAAAGTAAAGTGTAATGATTGTTGATCAATGAAGTCACATACTTGAGAGCGGATGTGGCTCCAATCGAACGGGGTACTACGGCGGGCTAATTCGCCTGCTAACTGATCACGCATGCTTTTTATGCGTGAACTCATGGTCTTCACTATTCAGGATGATCGCAGCGAGCTTGCAGCCCCGTGAAGGCGACTGTGAGATGGAACCGCGCTGGAGTCGTACTAGATGGCCCCGAGCTTTCTTCGCGGCGTCTACTGAGGCTGTAACAAGATGGAAGGCCCCAGTACGCTCGCCATAGAGACCTATATTCTTGGAAAAAGATTGTGCCACTGCCATCTCCATGGTTTTGCGACCCAAGAAGTGACGCACATCCCACGTATTCTCCTCAAGATCTCTAGTTGCGAATCCCTGACTACCAAACACATTTTTAGCGATTCAATTCGATTTGGGAAGAAGCTCTTTTGGAAAGTAGTTATGTGAGGTGAAAAGGAGGAATGGAACTCACTAGGCGCAGTCAAAAAAGGGAAACATGCCCTTTCCCTGAAAGACATCTACAATGCTTTGCCATTGCTCTTTCGTCGGGTCAACACCAGTGGGATTATGCGCACAAGCATGAAGGACAATCACATTGCCGGCGATTCCTTGTGACTCAAGGACTTCGATCATCTTACTGAAGTCTAAGCTTCTAGTCTCAGCGTTCAAGTACGGGTGTAGTTTGACTTCGACACTGGCCAGTTCCCAGATATTCTTGTGGTTCACCCAGCTGGGGTCCGACAGCCAGACATAACAAGGTTCCAGTACCTCAGAAAGAAATCAATTGAAATATCATGTCTGAGATCTCGTAGATCTACATATTATCTAGGCAATAATTCGAATCTGGAATCAAGTAAATGTCTTGACAGATATAGCAGTCTCACAAGCTAAGCAATGATACCACACGATCACAGAGACCATAGCGTGAGATTGCTTACTTTTGCTTCCTCTCGTAAGCTCGGCTGCTTCAGGCCTCATTGTATTATGCAAGATTCCACGTCAACCTGCAACACCTGCATAACGTGGGGATGTTCATGGTCTAACCTGGTCGTCAGCTGCAGTCCCGCTGGAAAGCTAGACCTGAATGAGTGCAAACTGTATATCTGCCTCACTGCGAACCTAGGCCAAGTGACAACAACGATGACTCCATTTAACATGAGTGGCGGTCATCGAGTTATTATCATCATACGTGGACTTGTCGCTTTGTTAGCCAGGCCCTTACATAGAGCATGCAACGATATAGCAAGTAGTCATGTGCCATTCTAAAATGGAAAATGGTCGTGTGCCAGTCTGGAAGAGCAACTGGTCGTGTGCATTCCTGTGCATATACTTGGGATCCAGGTGGGAAATGTGGCATCTTATGTGACATGGCAAACATGCGACGACGGCACGACCCAACCGAAAGGTGGGGCCGCCAAGGTCTCAACATCCCGGGTATCGGTTATCGGATGCTGATGTAGGCTAATGTGCATACAAAGTACCTCGCATGATGTATAAACAGCGCCCCCACAAACGGGCGCTTATGTAGTACACGCTCACAGCTTTGCACTAACAAAGTTTACCAATCTCGCATCAGTAAGTGTAACATGTAAGCGAATGCTGTATCGAGAGTGATAAGTACTCAGATGCACGTATGCATAGGTAACCCTAACCTACTAATCAATACTCAGATCGAGTCACGCTTAAACCGGCCCTGTATCGCAACTCTTAGGAAATGGGTCAGCCAGAACAGTTGCTTCATGGAACAGGCGGCGCTCCCATCCCTCTGCAGTCTGTCAGTGCTGAGCTGCCCGTGGGAACTAGTGCGCACGAGGCATCGACCCAGCTCCCGCAAGAAGCCGGATTGTCTTTAGAACCCGAAAAGCAGCTGGAAGACCAGGCCTCTCGGCTTCCCTTTGCCCGCCTGATGGTCGCGTACCTGTGTCTCTGTTTGTGTTACTTCACGTCTTACTTCGACATGAACGCAGTGACGACGGCACTACCGACCATAGCGGACGCACTCGACACCGGACCTTCTATTACCTGGGTTGGTACAGCCTACTTACTAGGGCAGACCGCATTCCAGCCACTCTATGGTCGACTGTCTGACATAACGGGACGCAAGCCCATCCTTCTTGTCTCGGTCACGTGCACTATGGCTGGCGGACTACTATGCGGCTTTGCCCGCAGCTCGTCTTGGCTCTATACAGCTCGCGCGCTAAGTGGCATTGGTGGTGGAGGTATGAGTTCTCTTGTCGCCATTATCGTGAGCGACCTTGTAAGTCTGAAGGAACGTGGTAAGTACCAAGGCATGATCAGCCTGGCCATAGGCGTCGGCGCTACGGCTGGACCGTTTGCAGCCGCCAGTCTCGTACGTTATCCCGATGGGTGGCGATGGACCTTCTGGGTACCAGCCATCTTGGCGACTCTCTGTCTAATCTTATTACTACTTTTCTTGCCTCTCAAGCCGGTTACGGGTGGGTGGCAAGACAAAGCTAAGAGGATTGACTGGCTTGGGATTGCGGCATCTGTCTCAGGTATCGTGATTCTTCTTGTAAGTTAATCTGCAAAAAATTTCGAGCAGTCGTCATTACAATGCTGATCCAGACGATTCGTGAACTAGTAGATACCTATCAATTCGGGTGGCAGCATTTGGCCGTGGCGCAGCGCATACACCATACCCATGATTATCATTGGTGGTCTTTGCCTCATTATCTTTGCTCTCTACGAGGGATACTGGGCGAAGCTGCCTATCATGCCGTGGCGGCTATTTCATCGGCGTTCTCCAGCGATTCTTCTGGCACAGGGCGCTCTCCACGATTTTGTTTGGCAGACAACGCAGTACTTCATTCCTCTTTACTTGCAGACTGTCCGCAGATACACACCTCTACAGAGCGCGACCCTCATACTACCTTTTCTTCTAGCTCAAAGCCTTGCTGGCGCATCGTCCGGCCCTATCATGTCCAAACTTGCTCGGTAAGTACATATCCAATCCCGGTTCTTAAAAAAGTGAATGACCGTTCTAACTATATGATCTTTTTCTTTAGATATGGACCAATCCTCCGTGTCGGGTTCTTGCTTTGGTCTCTTGGGGCCGGTCTGAAGCTCGTCTTCTCACGCACAACTCCCCTGCCTGCGTACGTGGTAATTCTGGCGATTGAGGGGGCAGGTGTGGGTTTTGTGCACCAGCCGGGTGGGTAATCAAGTTCCAACCCTCCAGTCACGGCGGCACCTACTTCGCGCTAGAAAGCTAATACTTTGATGCCAGGTCTTGTTGCTCTCCAGGCCCTGAGCCGGCCAGAAGATCGTGCCGTGGCCACTTCTACTCGCAACCTACTACGCTCTCTTGGTGGTGTAGCTGGCGTCGCTATTTCCACGGCGGTCCAATATGGGGTAACAGAAGCAGCTATGCGTGCGCGGGTCTCCGAAGAGCTAACCCGCACGGTAGTAGATGGAAATTGGCGGACTGATGCTCCTACTACGGTTGAACAGGACACGGCCATCTTGGACGCACGCATGAAAGGTTTCCAAGCCGTGTTTGCCCTTCTTGTGCCTCTTATAACACTATGTCTAGTGGGAAGCCTTTTTGTGTCAGATAAAGTGCTAGAAGGTGATAGGACGCAAGACGAAAGACCAATACAAGAACCAGCTCCTATTACATAGGAATATGTACTCTTAAGATATAAAGCCATAAGATATGACCAAAATGAATTACAATCTCGATCTCTAAGACATTCAAGAGACTTTTTACCATTATTGTAGGAGTATAGATAGAAAGAATAGGTATATTTATAGATATTATAATCTACTAAGAGCCAATTCTCCAGAGATGTCTCGTCCATATCCCTCAGCCACTGCTCTGTTTTAGTACGCACTTTAGTCGAAAGATTCTCGTACTCCAATCTGTCATTTATGAGCTTGTCTAACACTTTTACTCACAGTCTTATGTCCTGTTTAGGGATGGTGTATGCTCCTTGTCTCGTTCGCCACTAATAGGGTTCACCGGGACAATGTAATCCAATCCGAGCATAGCTTCAGGAAGTGCACCTGAACTCGATGCGATCACCGGGATACCTCGAAGGTGGCCTTCAACTGCTACTATCCCCCAGGCCTCGAGCCAGAGAGACTGAATAAGAAGCAATTTGATGTTTTGCCAGGCTTCCCCCATATCTGTACAAGTTGGGCGTATTCTGCATGATATCCACAGTTCCCACATTAGCCCACCATAATTCATTGACATATTGCGACAAGATCAGACTCACCCCGTGTTTAACAATTCTTTCATCCGCTTGCCAATTTCATTATCGAATCCCCAGCTCTTGTACTCCAGGAAATCATACTGTGGGCATGACTTGACGAGATCGATAAATGTCGGCGATCCCTTAACGACACAGGGATTGATCATGCCAATGACGTTCTTGTCCCAGTTATGTAGATGGTCCAGTAGCCTGTGATTTCTTTCTTCAAGGTACGTCCAGGGATGGTGTACGAAAATGCTTGTCTGTAGCTGCCGATACTCAAGAGCATACCTTTGGATGGCACTGAAGACACTCCAGATGCCTTCAAGCATTTCAAGGAGCGTCTACTCGCTGGGTGAGCTTGCATGGCCAGGCAGACCGCCAGAAAAAGGTCCAAAAGGCAGCTGCTTGGCAGTATGCACGATGTGACACACATTCAAACTCGGCAATGCTAATAGGCAGGTCCCCTGCATGGACAAGTCATCGTTGCTGATGATATGTAGGGGGGAGAAGAGCGTTATTTTCTGCTGCAGAAAGGAAACCATATTAGTTAGCCTCGCCGATGTCGTCCCAGTCTAGATGAGGCGAGAGTTGGAAATACCAGGTTTGCAAACTGCCGCAGTATTCGAATGAACAGATATCTCGATCTATTTGGCTATTTCCCATGCCATTGCTTTGTATACGTGCTTTTTGCCGCCAAATGCTGCGTCGAGGGCTTCGCTGGCTAACGCGACTACCTGAACACCATCGTCCACGACAGATTCATGAACAACCACATCAGTTCCCTGCCCGTTGTCTTCCCCTATCAAATGCAGCAACCACCCGTGCAAATGTTTATCACGGGCAACCCTGTTGACCATGGTCTGAGTGTATGTCTCTACCTCACCGCGATGTGAACAGCAAAGCTGGCGGACTGAATGGCTACGCGAGGCCAGGTAGCGCAATAAGGAGATGTTTGCTTTGTAACCGCCTGAAGATGATAATAGTCCCTTAGCAGTCTAACCCTAGCGGGAAGAACTAGGTCGTCCCAAGGAATCAATGAAGACGATGGTGGGAACGGCGGTTTGTGTCGCTGCGGAGCAGTCTTCTCCACCGATCTTTCCATAGAGACAATAATAGGCAGACAATTTCTAAGCAAAATAACACTTGCGATGAAGGTAAGTGAAAAATCTCCATCAAGTAATTGAGAAATCAGTCTTATTAATGTCAAGTTGTAAAGGGATGTCGCAATCTCTTTTCATTGACTTGCAGAGGTGAATATCTCTGACCAAACTCTGATTCAACAGATTGTAATAGTAGATGCCAGAAGACCATTTTGTCTTTTCTTGTCTAGTTAGAGTTTCAAAAAAGGAAATCTAGAACGAGAGGCTGTATGGTTACGTGAAATTGTAATGTCATTAGTAAAGTTGAACGCTGATTCGTTCTGTGTCTTCCACTTCGTCCGTAGACTAGCAATATCGGCGAATCGAAGGGATATTCAGCTAGTGAATCCATTGCGGAGTTGACATGGGGCCCATGCAAAGGTCCAGTCTAAGTGCAGGTCTGTGCGCCGTTGTCAAGATGATGCTACAATGAGAGCATCACCCCGCACGTCAGGATCAGTGAATACAACTAGATCTTGCGCAAGGAGTATATATAGAGTTTTATTTTGATATCAAATATGTTTGCTACTTGATAACATTCTTTCGTGTTATCTAGGGATATACTCGAACATTCTGCGTACGTAACTCTATAAACAAATATCCATTATGAACATCGCCTGCATGCATTATCACAAAGAGTCTGAATTATTTCATGCTTCCATCACCTAGTTTCTGAGAGCCAGAAGCATTCAAGGTTGGTGCATCGTTTGCGTCAGAATCATTTAATTCTGAACGAAGTCGAACGTGATAGACACACTGCGTGATGGCGCACAAATGACATTGTAGTGACAAAGCGTTTATTATAGTATAGGTCTAAGAACGGAACCTAGGTAACTTATATAATGCTCTTGCTTCTTATGAGTTACAACTTGTAACTGTGTGGTGAAATATAGGCACAGACTCAACCTAATTCCCCTGAACCTTCACGATCAAGCACGAAAGCTAATCAGCAATCCAAAATGGTAGAGGTAATGAAGTAAGTCTTCTTCCTGTGATATCATTCCACTTAGCAACTAATCATGCTAAAAGACCAATCATGACCACGGCATATAAAGCCCATCCTACGGAAAAGATGAAAGCGGCGCTTTGGACAGGCGCGAAATCGATCGAACTTGGCGAAGTTTCAAAGCCTACAATCACTGCTCCAAAGGACGCCATTGTGCAAATCACTGACTGCACCATATGTGGTTCGGACCTGCATATGTATGCTGGCGATCTCAACAAAGTCATGGAGAAAGGATTGATCATGGGCCACGAGGCCATTGGCATCGTTGAAGAGGTTGGGCCTGAAGTGAAAAGCCTGCAAAAGGGAGATCGGGTAATTATTCTGCCCGTCATCGCGTGCGGCACTTGTTTCTATTGCGAACGGAAGGAGTTCTCTCTCTGCGATGGAACCAACCCATCGAAGGAGCTGGAACAGATGTACGGGCATCGCCTATCTGGCATATTCGGCTACTCCATGATTACGGGCGGATACCCTGGAGACCAGGCCGAGTACTGCCGTGTGCCCAACGCAGACCTCACTTGTGTCAAAGCCCCAAAAGACATTGATTCCAAGCAACTGGTTGGCCTTGCAGATGTGACGCCTACTGCTTGGCATGGATGTGAGCTTGCGGAAGTTGGTGAAGGTGACGTTGTTGGTGTCTGGGGTTGTGGAGCAGTTGGCCTCTCGATCCAGCGCTTGGCAAAGCTTCGTGGAGCCCGCAAGGTTTATGCAGTTGACAAAGACGCACATCGGCTCAAGATCGCCAAATCTTTTGGTATGATCCCGGTCAATATTAAGGAACATTCTGATCCTGCCGACTATATCTTGTCCGTTGAACCGCATGGCCTAGACCGAGGTATTGAAGCGAGTGGCTTTAGGAGCACAAACTCAGTCACCCATTCCACCATGAGAGTGGTAGGTATGGAAGGAGATAGCTCAGATACCGTCAGAGAGGTAATCAAAGCCACGCGAAAAGGCGGAAACGTTGCTTTGATTGGCGACTTCTTCTACTCGACCAACAACTTTCCAATCGGCATGCTAATGGAAAAAGCCATCACTTTACGCGGCGGCCAGCTTTATGCTCAGAAGGTGAGATTTCATAAAGCTCTAATATAACCAATCGAGAAGCAACATGTACAGCAGCTTCCTCCAACGTCCATCGCACAGACTTTATCCTAACAAAGAACGTCGCTAACTCTTGTTGTAAATCCCCTAGTACTTTCCACTCCTTTTGAATATGGTCGTCGAAGGCAAATACGATCCTTCTTTCATCTTTACTCACCAAGGTATGCAGCCTTGAGCCCAATAGCCTAACCTACTTTCTCAACTCCTTTTCTATTTTTCTACATTGCTATTAATCTGGACTAATCATTCTTCTTCAGACGACTTTGAAAACATTTCTCAGAACTACGATGATTTCTTCAACCACAAAACGCCTGGAGGATTGAAAGTGTGCCTTACAACAGCCTTTGGGCGGGCCCAGAGATAGTAATGACATGTCTCGCATGTTGACCCGTAGTGCAAATTGAATCTATATGAATACAATAAATCTATAAATGAAGACACTTTATAACAAGCCTATTGAGCATGCTACTTCCAAAGCTGATGTGATAGCAGCATGCTGTTGCTTAGGTCCACTCTATGTAGTATCGCATGTTTCAGAAGCTATTGAAAGATATCCTAATATACAACATTTCCTTGAATCTGTTTAGTAAAAGACTCTTGAGAGATTCTGTGAGATGGAGGCGGAAGCTAGTGTTGAGATGAGCTATGCAAGGCCAATCTGATATGGGGCTTTGGGCTACTCAGAGTCAATATTCAATAAAGGAATGCGCTTCCGGATGGCCATGTTACCTCTGAAACGATGACAATTAGTGTTGTACCAACCTCATAAGTCCCGTATTCGTGGCAATTGCCTAAAATCTAAGTTTATACATCAGATGATGGAGTGAGAGGAATGGAGAAGAGCATCTTGTGCTCAGGGATAGTGAAAAGAGTTAGGTCTAAGTATTAAGGGATAACCTCCCGTACAAGAGCGTGGGCCACGAAGTTGAAACAAAAGTCAAATCTCTGAGGGATACCTGTTAGGCCATTCCACCCTCCTGGTCTGGGGAAAGGAAATGTATGTCATTTCTATATTTGGAGCTCCTTGACCTATCTGACGTGATATCCCCTTGTCATGGAGACCTCTGGCAAGCTTTCGAAAACTTCATCAGGTCCTATGCTTAACTAAAACAAGGGCAATCTCCTGCTATGTGCTATTGTTCTCGGCCTTGCAGCAAAATAATTTAGTGATATACTACGTTAACATAGAGGAAAATCACGTCTTTTGCAACGGGCAATGAACTTGCGTTGTAATGCTTTGTGTCTGGAATAAAGACCTAGGTATGACGTGTAATGGAATATTGAAACGAAATGTTATTCATGTAGTTGCCACAGTTGTCGCTAAAATTATAGCGCAAGTGCTTCACCCCATAATTCAAATACTGACCGTCCTTCCTCCAGTATACCGCTACCCGCGCCCAGTTATTTTCCTTCATAGCAACATCCTTCACTAGTGCTTTGTACAAAGCTTTGTTCTGCTCTGTGCTTCCGCTCGGGCCAGCACAAACATTTAATGCCTTAGCCAGCTCTTTGCGGGCTTCATTGTCGGAATCCAATTTAAGCAGCTAGAGAAGATCAATCACAGATGTACGCGAATTTAGTCCGAGATGTCTCTGCTGTGCCATATGCGCATGTCTGTCGTCTGAATCAGTCTTGATACTGTGATCTACAGCGTCATGCACGTTAGCATGATCAAGTATCTTCGCTGCAGGAATCACCGACAACAACTCCTTCGCATATAGCACCGCCGCTTCTACAGCATATGCTTGCCACTGCTTGTTCTTGTACAATTTGTATAGTCATAAGTACCGCGGATACCGAGGCAGCGGAAGTTGTTCATCGGGTCTGCAGTCTCTATCTTAAAGCAGAGCATCCCGCCATGTTCAGCGCTAAGCTTATCTCTTACTGCCCTATTCTTTATTACTTAATTATTCAACGCGATTGTCCCGTAGTACACTAATACATCATCGTTGCTACCGCGTCGTAGCCGGGCTACTTGCCTGCCCGTGCTGCACGCATCACACATTTGCCCTCGCTCGCGGTTGTATGCCGTTTCGAAAAGCACATCAGACCCCGTCCTACTTCGCTAGAACTTAGAAATGCCTTCAAGTTTAGCAACTTACTTTGAAGTTCTACTACTACTACTAAGTAGCTCGTTCGCCCCCACGCGCGCCAATGCCTAGTCAAAACTATAGTGTTCTAAAAGTTGCTCGCATTTGTATTACTAGGGCTGCCGCCGGGCTAAGGCCATTCTAGCTGGTGGACAGGCACACGATCATGACGTTGTGTCCGCTGATGAATCCCACGATGTACAGGTTCTCATTATCGTCGTCGAGCTTTAGGTTACGTACCTAGCGTGCTTTTAATCTAGCATCAATAGCTGCGCCACCACTAGCTTGACTAGTAGGGCGCACACCCATCCCACTGTGTAGTTATCGCGGTTCATCCGGCGCGCCATTTTCACACGTCATGGGGGGAGAGGACAGATAGGGAAGGAAAAGAAGAGGAGCCTTGCCAAAGACAGGCTCTTGGGAATGCGAATCGATGAGCTAAGAGTATGATCTTGGAGTAAGGTGGGTAGTAACGGAACAAGGCCGATTCCGGCCGTTCCACACCGATCACATCTCGCAAGGATCCACATTTTTGCAAAGTTAGGGAGATTACCGCTAGGTTTACGCAAGGTTTTGGATTAAATTAATTACTTTAAACATAAGATAACGGGCTGTATCCCTGTCTAATACTTACCTAAGTAGAGAAAGTGGCCTTACTAATTGCAGTAGCATCTAATGAACTCTCGGCTTTTCCGAAGCATCTAGGAGGTACTTGCTGCAGGCTTAGTCGTAAGGTAAGTACGTAAAATCCATCGCAGTTTCCCCGCATCAATCATAAGTTAACATCAAAATTAACGATCATCACATTCTGCTTCAGGCATTCTGCCGTATCGTGTCAATTCGATGTCACAATGTCTTTTTCATTCATTCGTTGTGGAATCCATGCCTTTCATGAAGTTTTGGGAATAGACACGGATAAAATTCGCCTATACTGGGTGCTACATTCAGATGATGAGGTCTCAGTGCAGACTGCATATCGGATCGAGTTATCCAATTCCCGTACTTTCGACACACTACTCTGGGACTCTGGCAAAATTGCTAACAATCAGCAACGAAACATCCTCTGTGCGCCTGATGGTGGCTTCCCTTCGACAAGATTCCACTACTGGCGCGTAACCGTTTGGGACCAAGATAAGATCGAATCACAAAGTCCGGTCAATGAATTCTTCACCGCTTATCCGCGCTCGAATGGCCTATTACCACCCTACAGCATGAACCAGACATATATGCCGCATACTAGCTTGATCTTTCGCACGTGGTTTGAAGACGAGAGAAACAGATGGAAGGGTGTTTGGATTGGAGATAACGGCGACAAACCCATTTACCTACGAAAGACACTATATCTCCAGCAAAAGCCTGCAAGAGCTATCATCTTCGTATCAGGACTAGGTCATTTCAATTTCGTCTGTAACGGTGACCCGGCCGCATCAAATGGACACGTTCTTGCACCAGGATGGACCAACTATCATAGGACTGTACAGTTCGTGGCATATGATGTGTCCGACATCCTGAAGGAGGGCGAGAATGTGCTAGGCGCTCATGTAGGCAACGGCTTCTATGCTGGAGACCAGGGGAACGATCGGTTCTTCTGGCCATGTTATGAGGACAATACGTATGTAAGATATGGCAACGAGCTGTGCTTCTTCGCCGAGCTGCATCTGTTCTATGAAGATGGTTCGCATAATACGATCACAACTGGCCCGGACTGGAAAGTGCGTAAAAGCGCGACAACATTAGCAAACATATATTCGTCGGAAACAAAAGACTTGCGAGCTTTCCCTGTGGGATGGGATAGACCAGAGTACTACAAAGATGATCAGTGGAAGGAGGCGACGCCAGTCACGGGACCGCGTGGAAAGCTCAGATACCAGAGCCAACCGCCCGTGATTTTACATGAGACATTCCAGCCTATATCATCAGTTGCTTTAGAGCCGGCAGTCGTAAGCTTCGATTTCGGCCAGAATATGACAACCATGATCAAGATAGAGATCTCTGGTCCACAGGGTGCGGAAGTTGTAGTCCGCTTCTCCGAGACGATCGACGAAGATGGCCGAGTTTTAATGCCAGACCCACTCTTCAAACAGTTCGAAACTGATGTTTTTTGCAAGTTCACATTGGCTGGAACAGGATTAGAGTCATGGGAGCCTGAATTTTGCTTTACAAGCGCACGATATGTTCAAGTCGAGGGCGTTGCTCTCGAAGACGGACAGGGGCTTCCCGTGGTACGATCCATCGTCAGCAGACACGTTTTTTTAGCTGCCAGACGATTGGGAACACTCGAAACTGACAAGGGAGATGTGAATGCTATGATCAATATGTGCTATTGGTATTTTGTCAGCAACCTTTTCAGCTATCACACTGACTGTCCCCAGATTGAGAAGTTCGGCTGGCTAGAAGTAACACATCTTCTTGCACCTGCAACCCAATACATTCGAGATATGGAGTCTCTGTACTCAAAGATACTGGAAGACATCGTCGACGCGCAGGAGCCGAATGGACTCTGTCCAACAATGGCGCCAGAGATAAGGTACATGTGCGGTCCGCTCCACGACACGATTACCTGGGGCGGTGCGGTCGCTCTGTTGCCTGAAATCCTTCGCTTCTACTACGACTCGACTCACGTTTTTGAGAAGCTTTTCAAGCCATGTGTGAGCTACATGGAGTATATCAAGACGAAGGAGAGGGAGAATGGTTTGATAGAGCATGGCCTTGGAGATTGGGGACGTGATATCGCATTTGGCAACAACCAAGCCAACATCGAAACGGCCATATACTACCGTTGTCTACGCAATATTGAGCAGATGGCGAAGGAGATGGGTAAATCTGAAGAAGAATGTCGTTTTCGCGCTTGGGCTGATCGCATAGCTAAAGTGTACAACGATAAACTTCTTGTCACAGACAAGAAATTATATCCGTACGCCTTCTACACTTCCCGTGACGATTTGACCAGTAAAGACCGGGATATGGTAGCGCAAGCTGTTGCGCTCCAATTCGACCTCGTTCCGGAAGAATTTATCGCTGACGTCCAGCGCGCCTTCCTAGATACCTGTGTAGACGCCAACTACAAGATCCAAGCTGGAGAAATTGGGCTCAAATATCTTTGGAATACTCTCACTGATCTCGACCGTCCTGACATTGTCCTCAAGATGGCACGTCAAGAAGAACACCCATCGTACATGCGCTTCATTCGTCGCGGCGAGACTACCCTAAACGAATTCTGGCAAGATGCCTGTCGAAGCAAGTGCCACGACATGCTTGGAACGATCTATGAGTGGTGCTATGAAGCAGTGCTGGGTCTGAAACCTGAAACCAAGGCATACCGAACTTGGAGTGTTAAACCGCCAATCAATTCGGAATTCAGATCTGTGGTGGGTAGCATGGACTGTCCGTATGGTTTGATCGAGATTGAGTACACGAGGGCAGCAGACGAGAACATCACGATGAAGATAACTGTGCCCACCAGTACGATTGGGTACGTGCTGTTGCCGAGGGAAGAGAGCGCAGCCGTGGTGACCAGGAAAGGGAGCAAAACTACGAAGAAACAAGAGCAAAGAGTTCAACTGAAGCCTAGAAAATACGAGTTGCAGATCATCTTGTGAACACGTTCCTCTTGGAAAGCGTTCAAGAGTTGCAAAAGGTGGATGGTAACTAAAGCGGAGATCAGACTAGCTTGTGAAAGCCGCGAGCCCATCTTACGACATTATAAGTTTCTCAAAGTTCAAACTTCGATCTTGATCCATGTTCATTCTACAATTTGCAACTGAAGATATTGTCCAACATAGCTAACCTAAAGTCGCTGAGTTGCTACGAGTTCTTGTAATGGCCGGTCATGCATTCTGGCACATGTCCTGACCACAGCCGTTCCGTGCCCAAACACCCGTGTTGAAACTGACGCAACTACCAATACCTGTTGCCCTGCGCCTGCTACAGTTGGAGTCGCCGCAGATGATGTATGGACCGCATGTACGGCTGCAAGCGGTCTGATCACCGCTCACCCAAAGAGCGGAGAAAGAGCCTGCTGGACCACTGCACGAGTTAGTCATTTAACATGCATTCGTTAGGATGGGATTACCCTGTAGTTTGAAAGGAAGCTGGATGGCTCTCGCCAATGTAATTCTGGCAGTTGGTGTCAGAGTAGAAATTTACTTGACCAGCGGAGGTAAGGCCAATGCTAGCAATTGCAGCGAGGACAGTAAAGGCATGCATTTTGAAAGGGATTGACGCGTAACGATGAAAGAGTTGGAGGATGATGAGCACGACTTTCACGAAGAGAAGAGCGCCTTTTATGCTTTCGTCAACTTATCGGATTAGTGACACGATCTCTAGCTACTGATATGATTGCCTCTCTAGGAAATGGGCTTTGGCCTGAATGAATGATTACTCAATCAATCATCTGTACTAGTCGGGTATTTTGAATGATCCGCTAGCTGCGATAAGTATGTGGTAGCAAGATTCGGAGTTCAAAGCTTTCCAAACTAGGATGGCACGCCTAAAGCTGGGGCCATGATTGATGATGAGTAAGAGTTCATAGTGGGTCTGTACGTCCGTATGGCCATATTGTCACCGTGGCATGGTTGCACAAAACTTATTGACTAGTCACAGGAAAAGATAATTTGAAAAAGTGCGCACGCTCATTGAAGTCGCTTCACTTTACACATCCATGTGATAGGTACAGCCTTGTGTCAGACCAGACCCTCATCAAATTGTGATGCGTAAGCTAGCGGCAGGCCTGGAAGAATCGTTCGCTGCTTCTACTGCGCATTGTAGGTGGCTACGTGGTCAGCTACCCTAGCGTCATTGTTTTTCATTACGTAAAAGCACATTTGCTACACAGCCGAGTGGACTGAAGAATCCTATAAAGTTAATGTTATCCTTCTAAGAAAATCGGTATGTGAAGTGCAGTGAACGTTGCTGATGTGTAGCTGATCACTGGTGCCACATCTTTAAAAGTGTCAACGCTTAATGCTAGGTCTGCGATGGTCTGAATTGCGCTGTATGAGTGATTTCAACGGGGCTTTTTCTTACTGCAAAAAGATACATGGCTCGTATCGTGCGCCAGTGCATGAGAAGAAGAAGAAGAAGA
>JAODYC010000188.1:11347-26115 GCA_026262405.1 Curvularia hawaiiensis | reverse complement strand
AGAAGAAGAAGAAGAAGAGCGGCCAGGTTCCCTGTCTCAGAAGCAAATGAATGGCTGACTTCACGCGCTGCTTCTGTTTAGACTTTGCACTACCAAATGTTCTTGCCTATGATTTTGTAACCACCAGAGCATTGGCTGAAAAGGTCTTACGGCATGATTTCATTCTTGAGCCTGATTGAATCTAAGAAAAAATCTATGATGGATAACTAATGATAATCCATATTGAAATCTACAAGGATGACCTTGTTTCGACTGAAATGTAATCTATAAATCACCAAAACTAACGCCCAGTTGTTGGGAGGCAGCAAGTATCGCAGAGGTGTCGAAAGCAACAGGAACGTCTGGTATAACATATCCATCATAGCTTTCACCGGCTTGCCTGATTAGCTCCTCAAGCCCGGGTCCGTTGGTGAATGACCACACACGTACGAATCGACTGCCAAAGTCTAGCGCAAACGTCTCACCAGCAGCTACTACGAGGGTCTGACCTTCACGGACCTCGTTCCAACTGTTACCGGATCGTAACCGCACACGGAGCAGACCCTCTTGAACGCAAAAGCAGTGGTCGACTTCAGCAAATGTCACCCACCGCGACAGCGATTGAAGCGACGCATCGTAAGCGTTCGATGACTCTATGCTTGAGATAGCGAATTTGCCTCCAGTTTGTTGCGCATGGATGAACGGTCGAGAAACGACGCCTCCCAAGATCCACCGCGGCCCTGTGTTTGCGCGCAAGAAGTAAGGCTGTCCAGGAGCAGGAAGCTGATTTTCAGAATCTTCCCATTGACCCAACTCAGGTGGTTGGTAGTCTCTTTCAAAATGAACATCGAAGCGGTCTTTGGATGCCATGAGTTTCGGGATTAGCATGGATTTGAGGTCGCGATTGTCGTTTTCAGGCACAATGACGCCTCCATAGGTCTCCCCCACGTAACGGAAGAAGTCAATCCAATCTCCAGGAGCAACAAGCCCAAATGTCTCAGTATGTGGGCCAAGCAATTCGGGATTGTGGATCACTTTCTATATCATGTCAGTAACGGATTTGTATTCAGTATGTGCAAACGTACTGGTGGGACGTAGGCGAAGTCTCCCGGGCCAAGTATTCTACATCTATCGCCATTCCAAAGCTTGAGGAAACCCTTCGTCACTAAGAAAACGTCATGCGCTTCCTGATGCCAGTGAAATCCAGGGGCGTCTGATAGCACCGCACCGCTGGTGAAGACGGCGATCCCACCGTTGGTCTGCTTCGATGATGCGAGGATACGAAAAACACCTTTGCTCCCAGGAAGAGTCAGACGCTCTCCTTCGAGTTGGTCCAACATGTATGTCGTCCTTGACGCTGGTGGAACCGTTGAAATCGGGATACTCATGTTTGAAGGCAGTCAGTTTGATTTACAAAATGTGCGTGGTTGGTTTCGCAATCCTGTTGATGTTCAAGAAAGGAGATGTCGCTGTTGAAATGGAGAAGGATCAGGGACATGCCTCTTCGGAAGATATCTCGTGCGATCGCTACCCGAAGTCATACGTTGCATGATACGGTCGCCACGCACATGCTTGTGGGCCTAGGCTGGGGTCGTGCAAGTAGCCACTAAAGTGGCGGAAATGCCGGAACCGGGTGTCACGGAACATCCGGTAGCTAATACGGGAACATTATGGAAGTCGAATTACTCCACGGGCACTGGGCCACGCTTTCCACTTGCAAACCTACCCTTGTAAAAAGTTTGCAACATCTCGCTACAGCCATGATTAAACTCTCAAGTCTCCATGTGGTCTACAAGGTTGTGGACGGACAAGAAATCGATGCCGACGTCTATCTGCCGGAGGATGAGCATAAGAGTTCATTCCAAGCTCAGATAAGTACGTGCAATCAATTGCAGAAGCATACTAGGAGGCTGATCTATGGCGCATACAGTAATTGATATCCATGGTGGAGCTTTCATGCTTGGTTCAAGCAAGATGGTAAACCAAGATCAGATACGGGACTGTCTGCATCGTGGCTGGGTTGTGGTAGCTCCTAACCATCGGCTCTGTCCCCAGGTGACCCTCCTCGAAGGGCCAATCCAAGACTGTCGGGATCTATTAGCATGGATCTACGAAGGTGGTCTCGAAGAATCCATTTCCGCCACAGGACAGCACCTACAGCTAGACCTGGATCATGTATTTGCCTTTGGTACTTCTTCTGGAGGCACACTAGCACTAAGCCTGGTACCTACAGAGATCTCAGACACAATCAAACTCAATGGCACTGACTGATGCAGGGCTTCGGGGTACCTCGACCGGTAGCCGGTATTTTTGACATGTACGGACCATGCAACTTCGAAGATGATTTCTGGACTACAGAATTAGCTCACGTGGCAGCAAAGCTTCCAGATCATCTGGAAGAAGAATTCTTGAATGGTGTCTTTGACAAATTCCCCATCCCCATTACTGGCGGTGTTTCACTCGAAGGTCAAGCACCTGGACCACCCGATTTCACAGATCCTCGGCAAGCATATGCTATGACTCGCATCGCGCGTGGCCAAGTCATACAAGCCATAGTGCCTGATCTTAGATATGACAAAGTTGACCCGGTGAAGAACATCTCGAGCGCATTCCCGCCTGTGTTCATTGTACACGGCGCAGCTGACACAATGGTACCAACACACCTCAGTCGGGCGCTTTTTGCGGAGCTGAAAAACCACGGTATACTATGCGGCATGGTTGAGGTACCTAATGAGAATCACACTTTCGCTGCGAAGATGCGAGTTGGGTCCGAGACTTGGAATCTGCAGAGACGGGGGTTCGACTTTCTGCAGTCTTTGGTAAGACCGACAAAGACTAAGGACCCAACTATGTGATCATCTAGATGTAATGTAATGCATTTTTATCTTTGTATCTATAGAATCAACATAATGAATCTACCAAGATCATCTTCCGTATCAATGAAACTGTGAGGAATCACCACCAAAGCAGGGTAATCTGTCTTCGGCTTTAGCACTATGCAAGCAGTGGACATATCTGGGAACCTATCCCCACAGTACTGAAACCGAGTCCTGTGGGGAATTAAGCGTGAATGCATTGCAGAGAAATGAGTCGATTGGTATTGATATCATACCCCAGCTTTAGCCGACACGTGTGGGGTAAAGATGGCCCGGACAATCCGGACGCCCCTGAGTTGTTTGGGACTAGCAAAAGACTAGGCACAATCGACAGTCAGTCACACACATTCCCCATTTATTCTGTCTTTGGTCGCGATACTTAAGCATCAGTGCCTAGCACAACCTCGGGGTGTTGATCAGTGATCAGTGTTTTGGTTATTCAGAAATTGTCTTACACTCCTCCTCACATCTCCAAGTTTTATCCAAACATCTCACGCTATTAACTGTGGTCATGGCTGCTCCGAAAGAGTTTGAGCTCAATGACAATAGTCTTTTTAAAGGTGGCGCTGAACACATCGATCAAGTTTCTCCACAAGCCACCGAAGACGAAACATCAGCCTGGCAATGCATCCGCCAAAATCCGAAAATATGCTTATGGATACTCTGGGCAAACAGTAAGACAAAGTGCTTCGTTTAGAGACGGAAAACTAATCTCGAGGCAGTTGGCTCTATCATGGTTGGCTACGAGAACCTTGCACTATCCGTCTGCCTGGCGATGCCTGCATTTCAGTAAGAACGTTATGATCTTTATGATAGTTCCATCTGATTTTTGTGCAGAAAGACCTTTGCTTTCGAAATAAATGGTGTTTTGTTGATACCAGCACATTGGCAATCGTTGTGGAACGCATTGTTCAATGTTATGACGATCGTTGGTTCCATTGCCGCTGGACCAATTCAAGACTCCTTCGGTCGTCGAGCCATATTTCTCACTGTCATTCTCGTTGCGTCCGCGGGTGTAGCAGTGGCTATCGTGTCAGAACAGCCTGCGACATATCTTGGAGCCAGGATCTTGACTGGCTTTGCACTCGGCGCCTCGGTCGTTGGAACACAAACATATGTGTCAGAGATATCGCCGCTACCCATGCGTGGAATTGCTTTGTCCATCAACTCTGTTGCACTTGTAAGCTCTCTGTGCCAAGGCGTCTGTGCCTCGAGCTAATGAACAGGCAGAACATAGGCCTCCTCATTGCCATATCAGCCACTTTCAGTCGAATCGCCATAATGGATCCATCTGCCTTTCGTGTCGTGTTCGCTGGCGCTTGGGCGTTTCCACTTGGGCTGGCTCTCGGACTCCCCTTTGTTGCCGAATCGCCATATTGGCTCATCATGAAAGGCAGGCACGATCAAGCACGGAAGTCTCTGGTTCGACTCCACCCAACCGGAGAAGATATTGGGGCTCATCTTCTGAGAATTGAGCATACGGTCGAGTTGGAAAGTCGACAAAAATCTGAGGCAGGCTCTCTCTTCGAGTGCTTCCAAGGGACTGATCTTCGTCGAACCATGATAACACTGATCTGCTTTTATATGTCATTCACTGTCGGATCGGTTCTCTCGGCTAAATCGCCATACTTCTTGAATCAGTCGGGCTTATCTTCTGGCACAGTTCTCATGATCACTCAAGTCGGCGTGAGCATGGGCGTTATGTCGTCAATTATTAATCTTCTTCTCATGGCAAAGCTCAACCATCGAATTCTCATGTTTTCAGGTGTAGGTATATGTATACTTGCTTACCTGACGATGGGAATTGCGGGTGCTATGAGACGAACTACCAAAACAATGTTAGTTGTAGGTATTGCGTTGCAATTCTCAACGTTATCATATGGACCAGCGGTGGGCGCTTCATTGGCTGTCGCTGGTGAAGTGTCTGCCACGTGTCTGCGAGCCAAATCTCTCGCGCTCGGAAATGGATTCCAA
This sequence comes from Curvularia hawaiiensis, assembly GCA_026262405.1. Taxonomy (NCBI): domain Eukaryota; kingdom Fungi; phylum Ascomycota; class Dothideomycetes; order Pleosporales; family Pleosporaceae; genus Curvularia; species Curvularia hawaiiensis. The sequence goes on along the minus strand of JAODYC010000188.1, from coordinate 21,286 downwards.
GGCGTTGCGGGCACGTTTTGGCAAGCTGTACTACCATATCTTTTCAATCAGGACAAGGCTGATTTGGGCGGCAACTTTGGATGGATCTTCTTTGGTATCGCAGTTGTATACATGGCCTTATTGTATTTCTTTGTTCCGGGCACGAAGGGAAGAACTTATGGAGAGCTGGACTTGATGTTTGAGAGGAAGTTACCGGCAAGAATCTTCGAGAAGTACAGTGTGGACGCGGGCCAAGCATAGGAAGATGTTGATCGAGTTATGACTGGACCTTCAATCCTCACACGGCACTTGCTACGAAGTTCGTCCAGAGGTCTCGTACCCTTGGCTCTAGTATTATCACACTTTGAATTCAGTCACGCTACATGTCAACTTATGATTCCTATAATCAGGGGAAGATGAATAATCTTCTAATTTGTAGTTTGTTGTATTTAGGGTTGTTGATGCCCGCCCAGGTAAAAGGAGTTTCACAACTTCCCTTAGGGTAAAGAATGGCGTATCATTCAATGAGGCTACGTCTTGTAACTTCAAGTGGGCATTCCTAATCCTGTATACAGACTGGAAAAAGCGGCATACATCATAACTTAGTTGGTGATTCACTACAAGTCCAAGGTTTTCGGGTTGCTCTTGGAGAAAAACATTGTCAGCATTAAGTCTACATGCCTTTCCCTTCAAAATTGGAAAATTTGTAAGTTTGTTACGATATGTATGCATACAAAGTATTGGCCGTAGCAGCTCCAGAATCACCAAGATACACAACGCGACGATTGCAAAAGTTTGCCAACACTAACAACACGAATTACATCTATTTTCGGATTATGCATGGTCGTGTACATTGCGACGGTTTTGAAGCCACCCTCTCCTAGTCAAGAATCCAAATACAGAAATATAGTGCTTTGCAATCTATTCTTGTTGCTCAACGTTCCATGCGCCAGAAACAAAATGGGGGGAAAGAAGATAGCCACCTTGTCAGCCTGGGACCCCAATCAGATTCAGAATCTCCATTGTGCTGGTTTTCATCTAGGCAAGGAAATGGGTCTTTCTTCACTGCGTTCTTGACTTCTTCATAAACATCGTACCCGTATAGCCATGGTTGTACTTGAGGGCAGGTCCAGCGACTTGGAAAAGGTCCTCGAAGGTCTTTACCGAGTTGGGAGAGAAACAACGCATCTCTGGCTTCTTGATCAGCCCCATCAGGCATATGGAATGCTTCTCGCTATTACTTAATTAGCTTCGAGTCATACTCAGGATATGCGTAAGTTAAGAAATCACCTGCTTGAACGTCTCTCGCACTATTGATTCACCCCGAATTTTCCGCAGACTCTCATATATCTTGAGTGCATGTTGTACGTGCTCCTTAGACTTGACATGTCCTAGTAGTAGACCCAACGCAGTTCCATCTTCGATGGCTGAGTTCGCTCCTTGCGCAAGATATGGTAGCATGGGGTGGCATGCATCGCCCCTGCGACGTATCAGCGGGATTCGAAATGAGAAGGAAATGCTAAGTACTTACAGAAAAACCAGGCTAGAATTGCCATTGACCCACGATTCCATCTCTTCTCCTAGAACCAAGTAAGATCGCTGCTTGCATACACTGTCTGAGTTACGCTTACTGTGCATCAACTTCCATTTATCCACATTATCAACAAGCTCCAGAAACTGAGCCAAAATTGGGTCCCAACTACTGAAAAGGGCTTTCATCTCCTCGATAGATCCAGGTTGACGGCTAACGCCAGCAGGGAGGTCGTCGGGTACTAGGAGTACGATGTTGTACATGTTGCCGCCTCGTAGAGAATATCCCACGGCATGCGCGCCCGGTCCGATCCAAAAATGGCAGGTCGGTACAGATACCCATCGTCGCAGGTCAGGGTCTTGAATTTGTTCAAGATTCAATACGACTCGATAGGCTAGGTCGCCAGTGGGCTTGGGAGGATCAGCACGACCAAGAAATTGTGTCCGACAGCGCGACCACAAACCGTCAGCGGCAACTATGAGGCCGGCATTGAAGCGGGATCCCTGCTCCGTTACGACGACAGGGCGAGCGAGTTCGAAGTCCATCTCTGTTATTCTTGATCCAAACCTGAACTCAACACCAAGTTCTTTTGCGCGTGCATACAATGCTTGTTGGAGATCGCATCGGTGCATATCTAGGAATGGGGCACCATAACGCTGGCGGATTCTGCTTGAGAAAGCCTCATCGTGTGCGAGTATTGGACCTGTGTATCTGTGAACCGTCAAGGAGGTAGGTTCTGCACCAGAAGACCAGAAAGCGTCGCTGAGGCCATAGTTTTGGAGGATCTTGGTACAATTCGGGGTCAATTGCAGTCCAGCACCGACTTCGGCAAGCTCTTTTGCTGCCTCGAATACAGTGACATTGTGACCAGATTGTGCAATAGAGATTGCCGCTGCTAGGCCACCAAGCCCAGCGCCAACAATAGTGATGTCCAGTTGTACATGAGACTGGGGGTGAAACGATGCGACTGATGTGAGAGCCATAGGGCAGTTTGGTATTGCGTAGCTGCAATCGGTGGTTTGTAAAGGGCACTTGAGCAGTAGAGGTAATTCTAGGGTCATTACCATGTGCACCCACTAGCCCATCTCCGTATTTTCCACATGTGCTGCGCGCAAGGATACAATCGATAGTGTAATTTCCTTACTTGGTGTGGCTGCGGAATTTCCGGAGACGCCATGTTACCCCGGCATTTCCGGATCCGCGCTCAACCAAAGTCTGGCACTATTACCGCTCAAAAGCGATCTTCTCATATTACTCAAACCTATTCTGGAACTGCTTTGCATACCAACATGTATCACCATATAGAGTAATGTGTGCGCTACGGTTCCAGCACATCGCCTTCTCATAACATTACGTCTACACATTTCGCAGCGATAGCTAAAGGAGTTGTTTCGACTTAGTTTAGCGCGGTCACGATACCATGGCTCCAAAAGGTCCCTTCAAGCTAGTGACCGTAAACACTGCCCCTGAAAGAGCAAAGATTCTCATTGGTCGTGTTGTAGAGGCGTTGAAAGATGACTACACGATTGAGTATGTGGCGAATTGCATCAGTAAGCAGACCACCCTGCACTGCGAACGTAGGCAAACATTTACTGATTCGTGCAGGCAAGGACCAGGTCGCAATCAGTGTACAAGAACACCAACCAGACATCCTAGTGAGTAAGCTTCAAAGTAGCGATTGACAACGTCGTGCTTATGTTCGAAAAGTTCTCGGCATCAATGTGGAAAGCGGACGATGTCGAAGAGATTCAACGAATGGCACGAGCAATCAAACCGGACATAAAACTACACGCGATTCCTTTCGGGTTGCAGATTGAAAAGGGTCCAGAGGCTATCGTGGAACATCTATTAGAGCAGATACCCCAAATGTTGTAGCATATATTGTTGTATCCGGATGTCATCGTGCATGAAACTAATGGCTGTTGGAGGTTGCAAGCTGAACTGTATTGTAAATGAATAAGAATGAGGGCGATAATACTGAAACCTATTCACTCCTTATGTGCAGGGTCATATGTCAGAGAGGATTGCCTAGTATAATAGGCTCTCACCTTACTGGTCTTAGCTAAGTAGTTTCCTGGTGGGAATGAAGAGTTCGTTAGAGAGGTGTCGAGGACAGCCGAGGTTAAGCTAGCGCATCACACAACCCTACTACTTGGGTTGTTCTCCACTTTGTCCTCAACCACATCAACCGCCCGCCATTCCATTTCCCAGAACTAACTCATCAATCCCCTCGAGTGGACATCATTTCTATGGAGACAGGCCAGCAGAGCCCCACACGAACGTCTCGTCGCACGCGCCGACCGCGTGCTGCTCGCGCGTGCGATCTTTGCCGTGCAAAAAAGAACAAATGCGACGAATCATATCCTTGCACTTATTGCAAGACTCGCAATGCAACATGCGTTTATCAAGGCGCACATCATACTTCTCGACGTTTTACAGCCGAATACGTGAAGCAGTTGGAAGACGAAGTAAAGCGTCTTTCAACTACGCCCGCTAATGTGCCTAATCCGCAGCCCGTTGTGCATTTTGATCAGAATTCCATGGAGGTTGAAAGTGCGCAGCAGCAACCCGATCGCGCAAACCAGCCAGATGCGGTCGCATCCACACAGTGTACCGGTGAAGAAGAGATATCAGAGGTTAATGAGTATACTGCTGGTGTCGAATTCTACGGGAGGTCATCTTCTATCGCGCTGCTCTCTCGTGTCCAGCGTTCAGGACAGCAATCTCGGAATGGTCCTCATCTAGTTTCCAGCCTGCATAATGCTACTTTCCAAACGACACCTACCGCTTCTCAGGGAGATACTCCAGGTGCCGGTAACTCGCGAACTGATTACTATCCGCAATGTCGGAGCTTTGTAGAGAACTTCTTCTCTACCATTCATTATATCCATCCCATACTCGATAAGCGCGAGTTCCTTCAACAATGTGAGGCACTCTGGTCGCCTTGCACAAACAGTGCTGGTTTGCAGCCCTCTGCTAGTTTTGTCGCTCTCTACTACAGCGTCCTTTCATTGGGGGCAATTGTTGGAGTCCGTGGGGAGGACCCGATTGACGGTCTCACTAATCTCCAATGGTCTCGCAAGTTCTTCGACCTCTCTTGGACATGTTGTCATTCACTTGGACTTATTACAAACCTCGAGATGGCGCAATGTTTCTTCATGCTGGTATGTATTAGTCTTGACACAGATGGCTGCAGATTGCTAAACCAATGCAAAGGCAAAGGTTTGCCAGAATGAACTCAACCCGCACTGTCAGCATGCGACTCCATAAACCGATTCATCGGCTAATATAACACAGGGTCCTACATGTATACAGGATTTGCAGTACGAACGGCATTGGCGATGGGTGTGAACCGGGAACCTGCCCCTGACACGAGGAAAACAATCACCCAACTGAAGGCAGAGTCAAGAATGTGGTGGTGAGTCCCAGCGCAGATCACTATTGAATTTTTGCTGATATAATAGGGGTCTTTATTCGCTCGAAATGTATGTCAGCAGACTCTCTCACATATGTTATCTAACCTCAGCAGGGAGATCTCGTTCTCCATTGGACGACCCGACACTCTAGGCGCGGACATCCATCACAATCGGAAGTATCCAGCAATATGCGCAGGAGCAGAGGATGTTGCTCCTGAGATGCTCGAACCACCGCATTGTGCGATAATCGGCTTCATGGTTGATCTTTCCAGGATAACACGCAACATCTGCCACAGGATTTATCTGTCCAATCCTAGCATACCCGACATGATCGCTCTGGCTAATGGAATAGAGACTGACCTTGAGACTTGGCTCACTGGGCTTCCCCCCACCATCCGACCTTCGGTACATAAACAGGTTCAGCAGAAGTCTTCTTTGGGGTCCATCAAAGATGGTGTATGGGCTAAGCGACAAAAGCTTGTGCTGAGCATACGCTATCACAATCTTAAAATCCTTCTCTTTAGCTCCCTACTGACGAGAATATCACCCGCTGAGAGGGAAAGCATTCCCGGGTGCTTGGAGAACACCCACAAATGTCTAGAGTCGGCAAGACAAACAATCACAATTATCTATCAAACATATGCGCATAATGACTTTTTCCAAACCTGGTAGGCCGACCTAAGTTTAGATTGAGCATCATTCAAATAATATTGACGTGCACAATAGGTTCTACAACGCCACGTATACCGTTTTTGCCGCTTCTGTCATCCTTCTCTACATCACACAAGGAATGGCCGTCGATGACGAGCTGCCTCCACTCTTCGAACTGGTGGACATGGCTGTCGAAATATTAGATTCTATGGATGAGAGCGTGGTTGCGTTAAAAGCTGCGAAGCTTTTGCGCCGTGCAAGAGATAAAGCAGCAAGTAGAGGTGAACCAAATAACGCTGCGACATTCAGTGGAATCAACCCCAATGGTATTCTCGCCGAACAAGAGTCCACCGGCCCTATCTTCACCCATGAAGAAACCCAGGCAGCTCAGCTGAACCATTACTGGGGATCCTTTGGGCTCGTTGAGGACAATGGAATTGACTTTGACATGGCCACTCAACTCGGCGCTTTCGATCAAAACAACCCCATGTTCTTGTTTCTCGGCAATGGATAAACCTCACCGCTCGTTCTCAAAAACGTTGAATAAGGTTCCGATATATGGGAGAATTTCTACCGCGAACTGATCGCCCTCCTTTAAAGTAACTTTGGGGTTATAGCCCATGCCTACGCCGGCTGGAGTTCCAGTTATGATGACAGTACCCGCTGGAAGCGTTGTGCCTTGCGACAAAAAGCTGATCAGTTTGTTCACGCTGAAGATGAGGTCACTATTCAATCAGTATGGGATCCAAAGAACAACGTGATGGTTTTCAGGACATACTCGGTACCACAATCCTGTTTTATCTCATTGTTTCTGAAGCCACGGATGTGAAGTGTAGACGGGTCCGGAATAAGGGACTTCGACACAATCGTTGGCCCTGTCCAATCTAGGTTAGCATGGGTCTTTGAACATCCATTTGCTCCTTACCAATTGGACATGAACCATCAAAGCCTTTGGAAAAGCATCATTGCGTTTGTGCAAACTGGCTTTCTCTGCTTGAAATGTCGTTGCAAGCTGTGTAGCCGAGTACATAATCGAGAGCATCTTCTTCTGATACATCTTTACAAGTTTTGCCCAGCACGACTGCTAATTCTGATTCGTAGTCGCCAGTGTCGGTTTCCTTCGTGAGCCTCGGCAGCACTGTGGGCGCCGGCCATGGATCGGCAAGGGCAGTACTCGGTTTTCTTTAATGATTAGGACCATTGAGGTAAGGATGTTCTATCCAAATGGACTTACAAAAAGACAGTGGGCACTGTGGGGAGACTCACATGGAGCTCCTTAGCGTGCTGAACATACTGGCATACATCAGTATCTAAGGCGAATACCATATCATCTAGTTTGTTGGCTCACATTGAGACCGATACAACGAATCGTCCCTACTTCAGTATTGGCAATTGGCGAAAGTAGTCGGCCAATGACCTCGCGTTGGTGCGTTTTAATCCCAGGGAAGAGCACCGATGTCCCAGACCACAGGAAGGTTGAAACCGATAGACCATTCCGAACAGCGACTCCAACATCAAGAGTATCCGACTCTGGCTCTCCAATACACACCCTGGATGCATCGGAAGCCGGCACAAATCGGACGAGTCGCGTGAACGATGGAATTGCCATCCTGACGTGTGGTGGCGATACCAGTATTAACATCTAGCCAAACAAACTTGCTTTGAGTTCGACATATGCTTTTGTACTCGATAACATATCGTTGTGCAGCAGTTCCAGGATGTAGTAACCTTGGAGATGGTCCGAGCGGATCTAGATCAACTAGCACTACGCGCAGCGGAAAAGCCGGCTTCGGTGCACCCATGGAGGATGATCCGGCTTCACTTAGTACATCGAAAAAAACATCAGAACTGAAGTTCATAATACAATTGTAACTCTTTTATCCGGATTGAATTCTCTTGTATACCATGATATTGAGCCATGGCGGAGAACAACCAATCCTTCCGACAGTTTTTACCAGACTTGACGCAACCACGCTTCGCGACTTTGCAAAAGCAAGATGCACATGAATACGCAGCAGCTTTTAAAGAAAATGCTCAACCACCGTGGCTCCATGCTTTGTGGCAACACTGGAGGCAACTATTCGAAGAGCCATTCCGCGGTATAACGAATGATGGCATGGTTCGGCCTGGTCTCTTTCCGCTACGAGATGAGGGTGTTCCCGTCGCCCAAATAGCAACCGTCGCTCAGGCTCTACTCTCATCGTTGAATGATGTTCAGAAGCAGCGCATTACCCATCACATCGATTCACCTGAGTGGCGATCGTGGTCAAATCCGGAGTTTCTGCTGAGCGATAAGGGGATTCGACTGGATGAGGTCGCTTTGGATGCACGTGATGCCGCCTTGAAGCTCCTGGAACACACATTGTCACCTGAGGGTTACCAAAAAGCTCTTGGAGCGATGCGTATCAATGGATTTCTCGGTCGTCTCATAAATGTGCCGCGCATATGTAACGATTTTTCGTATAACTTGGCACTATTTGGAACGCCGTCAGCTACTACACCTTGGGGCTTCTCATTCTACGGTCGCCACCTTTGCCTCAACATTCTACTCTACCGAAACCAGATAGTCATATCTCCCTGCTTTACTGGAGCTGAACCCAACGTCATCGACGACCCACATGACCCCCATGTAGGCACACGCATTCTGCAAGGAGAGGAACGTCTTGGCCTGGAGCTTATGCAATCACTCCCATCGAAATTACAAGCCACTGCACAGGTTTACAAACTACTTCACGATCCATCCATGCCACATGGGCGATGGAATCATGACGACCAGCGTCATCTGTGCGGCGCCTATCGAGATAATCGGGTAGTGCCATATGAAGGGGTCAAGGTCATTGATATGAGCCTACCCGCTCGGAAGCTCGTCACCGCGATATTATCCGAATTCCTTTTGTATCTTCCATACGAAGCCCGCAGGGTGCGCTTGGAACATGCTGAGTCCTGGTATCACGAAACTTATTTTTGCTGGATTGGCGGGTATGGCAAGGAGGATGCCTTTTACTATCGAATTCAAAGTCCAGTCATTATTGTGGAGTTCGACCATCATTCGGGGGTATTTTTGAACAATGAAGCTCCTGCGAAGTTTCATATTCACACGATTTTACGAACGCCCAATAGTGGGGATTATGGCATGGCTATTCGGCCGTTGATGAAAACCATATCACAACAATTCGTTTGGGAGGGATGATAGAGTAGCTTAGTCGTGACTGCTGAATGCGTCGCATGTACCATATCATCATAGTATACAAAGCAGTGACCCTGGAGTCACAGGCTGTCTTCTAAATCCATGTGCCAACGGCTGTGCTCAGTCATGTGATATTGTCCAAAGTTGAGTACACTCTCTCTAGTACTGTGAAGATAATAGTGATGATCTTGACGAAACTCAGACGCTGTCTGCATCCGGCAGTTGCGCATATCTACCTAGTGGGTCCAAGGCAGCGCGCGAAAGGATGTGGATAGCACATCTATTCTTGCCGTTCGCTTGACTTCAGTTCCGACAATCATCATGGTAGACTTTCCGCTGGAATTTCCGCATGATAGATCAGGAGAAATTGCCATAGCAACTTTGTCATGCATATCAAGCAATACCGGCAATCGGTGCATCTTAGTCTCAGCAATTCGGGTACTCCGGACTTTGGCGGAAATCCCGCCGCACTGCTTGCGTATCAAAATTACCACAAGTAGCATCCCAAACACCTGGGCCGCAACATATCCTTCGCACGCCATGTTACAATCATCTGATCATTTTGCACGCCTGCTCCCTGAGTTGACGCTCGAAGAAAAAGTCACGCTACTCTCAGGTCGCGACTTTTCAACGGCTGCGGGTGTCACGCGTCTTGGCATACCTCCTCTTCGCGTTGCTGATTCAACATGCGGTATCAGACCGAGCGGACTGAATGCTGCACTCACAACAGCCGCTTTTCCTAACACGACTTGTTATGCATCCACTTGGGATAGTGAATTGCTGGGACGACTGGGGGAAGAGCTGGCGCGACAGGCAAGATTCAAAAGTGCACAAATCGTCTTAGGCCCCACGATCAACATCCACCGCGATCCACGTGCAGGAAGAAATTTCGAATGTTTTTCTGAAGACCCATTGGTATCGGGAATCTTGTCAAGTGCCATCGTCAACGGCATCCAACGAGGTGGTGTGGGCGCTTGTCCCAAGCATTTTGTGGCCAATGATGCAGAAACGCTACGACATTTCTATGACGTGAAAGAGAAGGTAGATGGGAGAACGCTACGAGAGATTTACCTAGCAGCGTGGCAGTATATGTTGCGAAATTGTGATCCTGAGGGCATCATGTCAGCGTATGAAGTTCCAAAGACTTTCCTGTCGTCCAGAAACTGACAGTAGCA
>JAODYC010000187.1:17905-29106 GCA_026262405.1 Curvularia hawaiiensis | reverse complement strand
TTTGTTTTGTTTTGTTTTTAACTTCTCTTCGCTTTGCCTTTGCTTTTGAAGAAGAGAAAAAGGGGGGAGATCAGTCTGGAATACCCCTCCACCCCTTTTTAATGTCACGCGATGAAGAGATTCGAATGGGACATGAATGGATTATGGATGTCACACGGTATGTGTGAAATGTATGTATGTAGTAAAGAAACATCAAATACTATGAATTGACAGCAAACATGTGCCATGCGATTGATGTGTATTTCTCCTCTCTGTGGAAGTGAATGTATGATAGGGGTATAAAAGTCTTCCATTTTCCCCCTTCTTTCCTTCTCGTTAAACACCCCTCCCTTTTCGCCACATACTCAACATCCTTCATTGAACCTATCAAGAACAAAAGTATAAAATCAACATTACGCTGAACAATTCTTCTTTCCGAAAACAAACACCACTGACGAAACAAAGTGAACACTGGCACAAAAACCCAAACAGACAATCAATCAACAAATCAATCAAGTAAACAAAAGATCAGTTGGCTGGGTTATTCATAGACTACATGATATACTAGGCATTACCTCGATTACCTCGCTTATCGCACAGGACGGGGGGTGGGGGGTCAGATCAACTGAACCATTTGGTTTCTTTCTCTCTTTCTCCTTGCTTCACATACCCTCTCGCTCCTCTTTCTCTCGTGATCGATGCTTTCAGCATTTCTCTCCGCTGAGGAACAATTTAGGGGGATATTGATGGTACAGTTCGTTTCGTTTGTCATAATGAGTGTGTAGGATGTAAGGGTGGGGGTGGGAGGTGTGAGTGGATGTTTTACACTTGATCGCACTTTGCGAGTCGCCTCGAAAGTCAAATGCATGCAGCGTATAAGCAGATTCTGTCGGAGCTGCTCTGGAAGCATCGACGGAGATGCATTGTCAATAGCTTACAACTCGTCCTTCACAGCTTGAGTGGCCTTTGTGGCTGCGCTGGATAGGCTGCTGGCTGCTTCCTCGGCATTTTGAGAAGCCGTGGAATAGAGCTCTGCAATTCGACTGTTGGCAGCTGCGACGGCATCGGCAATTCGACTGTTGGCGCTCTCCATCGCTCCTTGCTCTGGACCATACACCATGGAGCTGGCGGCAGAAGAAATGGAGCTGTATACCTCGCCAGCACCACTGGTGGCGGAAGCAACATAATCACCAGCAGTAGGTGTACCGAAGATGGCCTCACTGATAGCCGCTTGTGCAGAGAGGGCAGCTGCCGAGAAGCTATCTTGAGCAGCTTGGGTTCCGTATAGCTTCTCGCTCACTTGGGATTGGATAGATGCGTAGACGCTGACCACGGATTCGCTGGCTTGTTCAGCAGCACCCTTAGGAGTTCCATAGAGAGCAATAGAAGCACTTTCAACAGCCAAGTCTAAAGAGGCGCTAGCCTGGCTCAGCACATCTTCAATAACAGCGGGAGGCGTAAAAACTGCATTGACAACAGATGTAGCAGAGGCGTAGGCGTCAGCGGCTGCATCAGTCACAGCGCTGTAACTGTCTTCAGCATACGATTGAGCAGACGCGACAACTGCAGGCAGACCGGTAGAATACGCGGACGCCAGACGGCTCATGACACTCTCTGTGAAATCGGGCTCCTTGCCAATGACTAGCTCGGAAATAAGAGCCTGAACATCAGCATACTGTTTAGCGGCGGCCTCGGTGGCTTGTGCGCCATATGCGCCTGCTTGAGAGTAGATCGACTCCGCCCAGGGTGTAGGTTGTCCATAAACCTGGCTGCTTGCTTGCGCAATGAGCGCTTCCCAGTTCTCACTGGCTTTGGACGCAACGGATTCTGTCCAGGGTGTTTCCGAACCGATGACGCTGGAGCTGATTTCTGAGGCGGCTGAGTCGGCCGATTCAGAGATGTGAGAAGCAGCAGAAGCGGCCGAGGCTGAAGCTGCTGACAGCAAATTATTCGGCTTGGGGTTAGTGACGGCGCTCGATGCTAGTTCGATGAAAGCAGAGTACTGCTCATGTGCCATCCCAACAGCTTCATAAAACTGTCGTCGAAGAGCGCCATCGGGAGAGTGAGTTGATTGGGGAAGAAACTCGGCAGACGCCCGGCTAAGAGCTTCCGAAAGCCGGGATGAGGCAGTGGAGGAGACAGACTCAAGATATCCCGGTTGTGGACCAGTTGCACGGGTCTTTACCGACTCAGCATATTGCATGGCGTTTGACAAACGCTCCTTAGCAGCTTCAACAGAGTCGGAATAAGCTTTCTCGAAATAAGATAGCATTGTCTGGTGCGCAGGCTGAGGCTCGCCAGAGATCAGAATAGATAGCTGAGCTTTGGCATTCTCCAGCTGTTGGCTCGCAGCACTGACAGCATCGTTGTAGCGTGAGCTTGCTTCAATCTGAATCGTCTGAATGACAGCAGTGGGAGTCGGTGTGCCGAAGATGGCGTGCGATGCCGCGGTGACAGCCTGCGCATACTTCTCAGCAGCGACGCTAGTAGCACTCTCGACAGCGGGCTGTTGAGTTCCGTATAACACGCTTGATGCAGCGGCAAGTGCCTTGGCCCATTGTTCGCTTGCAATTGACGATGCCGACTCGACGCTGCCTTGCGTCTTGGATGGTCCGAGAAGAGCTTCGCTCACTGCCCGGTTCAACTCGGCAGCGCGGTCTCCCGCGTCTGCTACCACATTGTGCAACTTGTCAGAGTACGTGTCTTCTTCATCGTCATCGTCAAGAGGTTGATCGAACACGACCTGTTTGGCTTCGGCAAGAATCTGAGCATTAGCACCCCCAAACACCTTCTTAGGGGATTCGTAAGCTTCAGAAGCCTTTGAAGAGACCTCATCAACAACCTCTGAGGCGACAGAAGATGCTTGAGATAGCACGCTTTCGGATGATGGTGTACCGTAAACAGCCTTGGAAACCTCAGAAGATGCTTGAGCTGCTGCGTCTCCGACTGGGACTGCTACACTCTCTGCAAGTGCGGTCGAAACACCCTCGACTGCTTCAGAAGCTTGGGATGAGGCCTCAGACGCTGCTTCCTTGGCGGAAGATGCAATACTTTCGGCGAGCGGAGTCGAGCTGCCCTTGATAGCTTCAGATACCTGGGAAGATGCATCTGAGTACAACTCAGAAGCAGATGAAGCAATGCTCTCGCTAAGCGGGGTAGAGCTACCCTGAATAGCTTCAGAAGCATAACTCGATGCCTTATCAACGTTGTCCATTACTTGTTGAGCGGCATTCCGGGCGCGAGGCGCAAAGACTTTGTTGGAGAAATCACTGCTAGCATCACCGGCCCAGATCTTCGACTTGGAAACATCCTTAAGGCGAACCAACTCAGCGACCATGTCGGATGCGACAGCCATAGCCTTGTCCTCAAGCTCCTTGGCCTTTGCGTGAGCATTACGGAGACCTTCATGCTTGGACCCAACAGCCTCGACTTCAGCCTGCCATTCATCGAGAGTGCTCCTGAGCTTGTGGTAGTTTTGCCAGTCTTGGTATGTAACGCCATCAGTCCATGCCTATGACAATCAGTTAGCAGGGTTCACAGAAAGAATAGACATTTAGAGCGGTGATATCATACCCATCGCATGCCAACCTCTTGAAGGCCAAGGCCATGAATCTTGTCCAGAACCTCGACAGTGCTCCCCACAGCCGCTTGTACTAGGGAATCAGTCTCCTGATCAAAGGATGCCTTCCAGGCACGGATATCCTTGGCGCGTTCCTTGACCTTCAAACCAAACTCGCGGGTTTTTGCACTGCAGTCCTCGTATGCAGCCTCTAGGTCAGCTTCTGAGGCGTCATCAGGAAGAGAGGCAATGGTTTTCTGGATGTAGTTCTTCAGCTTAGCGATGGTCGAATCAGCAGTCTCCTCGAGCTTGACAAGCAGAGCCTTGCCATGGCCGTTGACAGCGTTATTAATTTGGCGACTGGTAATCTCCTGTACGCGCACTTCGAGATCTTCAGCACCCTTGTCTGCAGCCACAGCGAATTTGCTCTGCCACTGGCGGAGATCATTGTTAAGCTTCTCCTGCAGCTCAGCGCCGGTCAGCTTAGGTTGAGCAGGCTCAGCAGGCTCGACTTCGGCTGTAGGCTTCGACTCGGCTGAACTCGCAGATTCGCTACCAAAGAAGTCATCAAGGACACCCCAGCCAGACCCTGGAGTGGAGCTGGGAGAGGCAACAGAGGCGGAGGAACTGGCCGTAGTAGAAGCTTGCTTGCTAGATTCCACAGAGGCAGCCGTCTGTGAATCAGCAGCAGACATGGCTGACTCCATCTTCTGCTGGTCCCTGTAGCGGCCGAGTCGCTCAAAGATGCGGACCAGCTGGGGCTCAACATTGTCGCCGTAGAGGACGCGCAGCTGCGGCCAAACACTGCGCTGGATAAAGGTCCAGGTTGTGTCCTTGGCGGTGCGCAGATAAGGGTAGACGATATGAACGAGGGCGTGGTGGCCGTACGCATGTCCCTGCTGGAGGTAGGGAAGGGAACGCTCGTAGGCTGGGAAAAGGGTGTGGTGGTAGATTTCTTCGGAACTGGTCTTGAGGTCGTTGTAGTGGGGTGCAATCACATCGGTTGCCTTCTTGACGTGGGGGCCTAGATGCACCTCATACTGTGCCCAAGCGTGTTCCTGCGCATTCTGCAATTGAGGGCGAATGGACTTTTCGAATTGAGCCTCTGCGTACTTCCTTGCGGACTCGACCCTGTGTGCGCCGTGTGTTGCGTATTGCTCCTGAGCAAAGGCAATGGCGGGCGTTGTGTAGGGCCTGATCTTATCAAGCTGGGGAACAACATAGGTCTCGTAGTACGGGTCGAGATACGGCGCGGCATAGAGGCGAGTTTGTAGGTACGGCTTGCATACGCGGGGAGAGTCGTCGTGCAGCTGGGTGATGGAGTTGGGACAGCGGAACAAGAGGGTGATGATGAGATACCACGTTGTTAGCCGTGCTGTCATGCTCGTGAAGGAGCCCATGAGCGTCCGTCGTGGCTTTCTCGCGCGGGCGGACCTCGTTTGGTCTGCATTGCTCTTTGTCTTGCCGTTGGCGGTTCCGACGGTAGAGCCATTGGCACTGCCATTTGGCGAGGTTTTGGGCTTTTTTGCCCTTCCGTTGGCCTGGGCGGCCATGCTCGCGTGTGGGTTGACGATGAAGCGGTCCGGCTGGTGGACACTGCGGGTTAGCCAGGTTGCGCCGGTGCGAACAGGCCAGTCTACGTACCAAACGGGGCAGAAATCTGCAGCTTCTTGGAATGTTGATAAACGGAGAATGGAGGTGATGGTGCTCCAGGGAACCTGTCTGTCTAGCGCTGGGGGGGCAGCACAACCGAGCTGCAGCGGTGATGTAATTTGCACGTGCTGACGCGGGCGAGCAGCAACAAGATCAGGATTTAGGTGAGAGAACAGGACATAGGCAGGATGACAGCGATGATTGCTGCCGCACGAGTGGACACCAAGCAAATGTATGTCGCGTCAAGGTGTGGGCGCGGGTGCCTCAGGTTCCCCCTGCTGCGGTTGCTTCTGCACGCTCTGTAACGCCCTTGGACAGCCCCTTGTGTACCCAGGACGACGGGCGTTCGCATGTGACGGCTGCCCATGTCCTGCCACAGGATAGCTGCCGCCGCCGCCTGCGCTGCCTTTACTGGCTAAAGACAGTGACCCAATGCTTGTATACCGGCCTGCACTAGGGTCGCTAGGTCGCCGTGGTTCCGGCCGGGGGTTCGTGTGCCAAGCCCATCCAAAGGGTCCAGCGGCGACATCACCACCACTTCTTTCCCGTGTCCTTCTGCCAACGCCCGCACCACTCTTGCGCTTTCCCTCATCCACCCTCCTATCATACCCCCTACATCCTTCCCTGCTGCTAATCGTCTCTGCAATTCACTCTACTACACATCCTCGCGCCCACTCGGGCCTTGCCATTTCACCGCGCATCCGCACGCGACGTAGCCAGCAACTATTCGGCCTCACATCGGTCCCGATGACTACTTGAGATCTCTCCCTTCGCGGCTCCTGCCCAAGACTCGACTGCTACGACACGTTCTCTTCGACCTCCTTTATCCCGTATACGTCTTTTAATACCTCCCCAACAATGGCGACCGATGCTGCTCCTCCGAATGCGGGGCCGTTTGACGAGGCTCCCGACGCCGCCGACACAATGACATTTGACAGAGATGAGGCCGATACCTGCCGAATATGTCGTGGAGAAGGCACTGCCGATGAGCCTCTGTTCTTTCCCTGCAAATGCAGCGGCAGCATACGATACGTCCACCAAGAATGTCTAATGGAATGGCTCTCGCACACGCAGAAGAAGCACTGCGAACTGTGCAAGACATCCTTTCGCTTCACCAAACTATACCACCCAAACATGCCGAATCGCATACCGACGACCGTCTTTATCCACCGCGCTGCCCTCCACGTCTTCAACATGTTCATTACCTGGTGTCGTGGTGTCTTGGTAGGCGCTGTGTGGCTGTTCCTGCTTCCATGGTGCATGCGTGTAGTATGGCGCAGCCTCTTCTGGGTCGGCGACGGTGGTTGGTCGCGGGAAATATTCATGGGAATGGCCGAGTCACAAGAGACAAGCAGAACGTCCAGTGGTGGACTAGACACAATCCGCACTACAGTTGACAACGCTAAGAGTAGGAACAATACAACGGACTTTCAACTATCCAATTCGCAGGTGCCGGTACCCTTCTCATCCAACAACAGAACTGCTGGCGAGTCTATACTCGGGAACTTTGTCGAACGCCTCTTTTTCGGCGCCCCGTACGCATCCCGCCAGCTCTCCCCAGCTGAGCAGCCAAGCCACTCACACATCTTGAACATCACGGCATCAAACATCACGTCCAACCCGCTCGGCAACCGCAACCCCTCCTTGCTTTCCGATGTCCCTTTCTTCAACTGGTTTCAATCCCAGTCAGCCAATCGGTTCATTGTGGATGTCATAGAAGGCCAAATCATCACCTTGCTTGTGGTAGTCGCATTCATTCTGGTGTTTCTAATTCGAGAATGGGTTGTTCAACAGCAGCCAGTAATCAACATGGTTGCATTGGGCGACAATGCTGCTGCTCAGCAAGCTGCGGTTTTCGAGGATGATGCTCAAATTGATGAGATTGCCGTTGATGAAGACGAACTCGACGATGCTCTCGATGCTCTCGATGCTGATGTGGCTCAAGAGGATCACGAGCCGCAGAATGCTGACGAGGATGGATCCACCCTCGCCAACAATGAGGCCTATGTCAATGACCGCGACGCAGCAGACCCGACGACAGGCCGAGGTCGCCGGTCGTCTTCGCTGCGCAGGGAGCGCGATGATTTGGTCCGAAGGTTGGTTCGTGAAGGTTTGTCTGACGATTTCAGGGCAATCTTACAATCAGAGTCCGGGGTTGACCTTGCCGATCTTTACGAACGGGATAGCGAGGCTGCCCAAACTCTTCGAGAGTCTCTTCTACAGGCCATGAGAGCTAGAGAGCTAGCCGACCGAGTTGAAGACCATAACGAAGCCAGTAGCTCGGCATTTCCTACACGCACTTCCTCACTTCCCCCGCCTTCAGGCTCCACACCAGATGCAGCAGACTCCGATTTGTCCTCATCCTGGCAAAGGCCAAACATGCCAGCGCGTGATCGCTCATTCATTGCTACGGAGATTCGTCGAAGCCTCGAAGAAGCCAACACATGGTCGTTTGAGAACCTACAACAGGCGCCAGAGCCAGCTGCTGGTGATGCAGACAACATACCTGGTTCTCTGGAAGATGATGCCAGACGCCAACGACCGATTCAGAAGCCTGAGAGTGTGTCGGATCACGAGCAGCATAGTGAGCATAGTAGTGGAAGCTGGCAACAGGTCCCTAACGTTGTGGGGGATGACTCTGACCAAGCGCTGGAAGGAGGACACGCACACGACAAGGGCAAAGCCAGAGCCGTTGACTACGGAGAAGGCAATGCACCAGACGAATCAGCATCATCGTCCGAAAGCAGCATCGCTCATTCAGACGACAATGTTGCGGAAAATGTCGCTGTTGAAGAAGACCATGATGCTAGCCAACTTGACCACGATTCCAGCACCGAGGAACAAACCCAAGCTGCGGAAGACCACGAAGATCACGCAGAGCCTCCTGCAGCCATAAACAACGTCCAGCCTGCAGACCCCCAGGCGCCAGGAAATCCAGTCGATCTTGTGTTGGACTGGATGTTTGGGGACGTAGCGCCTGCGACGCAAGCAGCTGATGAGGGAGGTAATGATGAACATGTTGTTCGTGATTTAGCGGAAGAGGCGCCTTTTGTTCCATTCATGGGAAACGAGGTACGGGATCATGGCAACGGCCCTGCCCAGGATGCTGAGGTGGCTGCTGCTGCTGCACAAGCCGGTATTGATGTCAATGATCAGGAGGCAATTGAAGACGCAGAGGATTTGGAGGGCATTCTCGAGCTCATTGGTATGCAAGGGCCTATCGTTGGCCTCTTCCAGAACGCCCTGTTCAGCGCAGTGCTGATTTCTGCAACATTGGCCTGCGCTGTGTGGCTCCCATACCTCTGGGGAAAGGTTGTCATCCTCTTCATGGGAAGTCCCGTCTCGCTCTTCGTCAAGCTTCCCTTGCAAGTGGTCGCCGCTGTCACAGATCTGATCGTCGACGTTACCCTGTTCGTCGTGGCTGGCGCTACGTACTGGACCTCCTATGCCATCACCAATCTGGTCAGGTTATGTTCCTGGAGCAAGCTTTCGCAGGCTATCGAGAGCCCGCTGCGCACAATATCTACACCGGCTTACTCTCTTGCTGAGAGCTCCATGACGCGTATCGGTAAAATGTTCATGGACTCACCTCTATCGTCCCGACCCGACTATTTCCGACTCTCGGTCAACGCCCATGCTTCTTTGCGAAGCCTACAGAATACTACCTCATTCGCACTCAATGAGACCAGCCAATTCGCGAATGCGATCATTGAAGAGATCTCAGCCGACTCGCCGCTCAAACTTGTGCTGAGAATTGTCGGACAACTGCCATCTCTAGTGACAAACACCTTAACAGTCACATATACCCGAGGCAGCGCCTTGTTCTCATGGCTATGGGCGTCCAAATCATACAAGATCACTCTTGATTTGGACTCGAACAACAACGCCACAGCCGCATACGCTGCAACAGAGTATTGGACAGCAAGTGATCGTCTGATCGCAATTCTTGCTGGCTATGGGTTCTTCGCCTTGGCTGGTGCAGTATACCTCAAGCGTGGTACTCCTTTCAGTTCGTCACAACAAGGACAGAAGGTTGAACGCATCATTTCCGACATCCTACAGCAAGCCGGTGGGGTGCTCAAGGTGATATTGATCATTAGCATCGAGATGTTGGTGTTCCCGCTGTATTGCGGTCTGCTTCTCGACCTTGCCATGCTCCCTCTCTTCAAGAATGCTACGCTGTACACCCGCTGGCAATTTGCCAGGGAGAGCCCTTGGACTTCCGGATTTGTGCACTGGTTCATTGGCACTTGCTACATGTTCCATTTTGCGCTCTTCGTGTCCATGTGCCGTAAGATTATGCGCAAGGGCGTTCTGTACTTTATCCGCGATCCAGATGACCCTACGTTCCACCCAGTCCGCGACGTTCTGGAACGTAGCGTCACGACTCAGCTTCGCAAGATCGCATTCAGCGCTCTGGTCTACGGTGCGCTTGTAATTGTCTGCCTTGGGGGAGTGGTGTGGACTCTGAGTCGTGCAACTTCGAATGTTCTGCCAATTCACTGGACGACCGAAGCACCATCCCTGGAGTTCCCGCTTGACCTCCTTTTCTACAACTTCCTCACACCAGTTATCATCAAGTTTTACAAGCCTAGCGAGGGTCTGCATGCCATTTACAAATGGTGCTTCCAGAAGTGCGCCAGCTTCCTTCGCCTTTCAAACTTCCTCTTCGGCGACAAAGTTCCAGAGCAAGAAGGCGACGATGGCAGATATGTCCGTGCACCGTCTTCAGACCAAGCTCGCATTCCAAAGGGCCAGCCCGTCTTTGTCGAAGTAGATCGGAACAATGTGCGCAAGGACGGGCAGAACGAAGGTGGCGTGCACAACTCTGACCTCGTGGCGATGGTCTTCATACCGCCCTGGTTCCGCATGCGCATTTTCTGCTTCGTGGTTACGATATGGATCTTCATGGGCTTGTCTGGCGTCAGCGTCACCATTCTGCCTCTCCTCTTTGGGCGCTACCTCTTCTCGCTATTCCTTCCGCCAACCGTCGAGATGAACGACATCCATGCCTTTTCGCTCGGAGTTTATACACTAGCCAGCATTGGTTATTCTGGCTATCACGCCGCCAAGTTTATACTCTCACTCAACGGACGGGTACCAGACCCCATGTCTACGCTTCACACAATCGCAGCCACGACCTCGCGCGTGGGAGGCCGTGCCGTCCGCTTCTCATACGTCTGGGCCAGCCTCATCTTTGCCATACCCTTTCTGTTCGCTGTGCTACTCGAACTCTACTTCCTCATGCCACTCCACGCCTACCTTGGTCCCAAGGAACCGCACGTCGTCCACCTAATCCAAGACTGGACCCTCGGGTTCTTGTACTCTCGTCTTGCAGCCAGGCTCATCTTTGCAAACCGCAACTCCCGCCCCGCGCGAGCATTCCAAGCTGTGGTGCGCGATGGGTACATGTACCCGAATGCCAGGATCGCAACTAGGTGTTTTGTCATACCTGTGCTGGCCATATTCCTCGTCGCCATTGCCGTCCCGTCGAGTCTGGCTCTCTTCGCCAGTCGGGTCCTATATCGAGGCGCGAGCGAGGCGACGAGGAATCAGCTGTGGCGCTTTAGCTTCCCGGCTGTGGGACTCAGCTTTGTGCTCATGTGGGCTTCGTCTGCTATTGTTCGTTTGTTAGTGCGGTGGAGACTGGTCGTTCGCGATGAAGTGTACCTGATTGGCGAGCGATTGCACAACTTTGGAGAGAAGAAGGCGCCGGCTCAGAGTGCGGGTGCTACACCGTCTCCTTCGTGGTCACCGCAGCCACCAGCGGCGGTTGATGCTGACGAGATGGAGAGGTGAAGCTATCTTGTGGAAAGGCAGACTGGGATTCGCTAGACGAGGTGGAAATTGTTGTCAAGTGTAACTTATTACATGTTTTTCCCCGCTTAATATCATTCTTTACTCTTCAAAAGGCTATCCCAGGTGATGGGAGTGATTCGGCCCTTGCACAACTGGCGAAACTGGAAACCCCTCTGGTAATACCACTATATTTAAAGTAGTCGTAGTTGTC
>JAODYC010000187.1:5175-16771 GCA_026262405.1 Curvularia hawaiiensis | reverse complement strand
CAGCCATCCGTGTGGCAAATTCGAGGAGCTGTTGGGGATCCATGCCGCTTAGTGGGCCGCCGGCAGCAGCGAGTTGGCGTTGCAAGGCTGCCAGCAAAGCCTCTTGAGATATGCTATGCCCCTCCTCGCTCATGGTCTCGTCATGACCTTCTTCACGGTCCTCATCATACGGTGGTGAAGCGGGCTCGGTAACAAAGGCCCTGTTCCCTTTTTCCTTTTCCAGTGGCATTGACGGCGCGCCCGGTGAATTTGGTGGTGAGCCTTTTGCCCAGTCTGGTGTGTCCGTAAGCTTCTCCCGCCAGTTCTTGAACAAGGCATATGGCTGTGCATTGTCCTCCAGCATCTTTGGTTTCATCCCGCGATCCGCTTGTGAACGCCAGACAATGGGCGAGTGGCCTGGCGCAGTCGGCTGCGTGTGCACACTTGTGTTGGCGTCGGCTACCTTTCTCTTGCCTGGACGACCACGAACTACTCGCTTCCTCTTCAAGCCTGTTTTTACCCCCTTGACGTCGAGTGCCTGAAAGGTAGTATCATCGTAGCCGTCGGATGCGTATTCAAGGTCGTTGAAGTAATCGAAGCGATCCCAGTCCTCCTCCATGTCTTCATCGCCGCACGTTGCCGGTGGAGGCGATGCAACAGCATGCTCTGCAAGGTCGTCGGCTGCCATGTACTCGTCTTCGACATAGAAGAAGTCGGCGTCATAATCTTCATATTCATCTTCGTAATCACTCATGCTGGGCGGGATGGAGGAGCGGGCTGACGGGGAAGATGCGCGGCGGCGCAGCGAGGCGTTCCAGGGCGATGATTACAGGCGGCGGTCTCGCGCTTCACGGCTGTATTGTTGGATCGCGGGAAGTGAGGCGTGGATTGTGTAGTCAGGGCGGGCGGAGGCGATGACGCGCGCGCGCTCGCAGATGAGGCTCCAGGTGCACGGTGACCATCAGCGCAACATTGCGTGGCGCATTCTTGAGGAAGCAGCGACCAGCAGAGAGGAACAGCAGCCGTCTGCGACTGGGCGAGCGCCTTCCCACGCCACCCACGCTCTTTCCCCGTGGAGTCGCTGGCGCCTGCCCGCAACTGTTTGCTCCCGTAAACACCGGGCGCGTGCCCTTTCCCCGCAAATTGACGTATCGCGGCTCCACGCGGCTTAACAACCTCCGAGGCTCCTGCCACTCCTGCCTGGCATAGCCCTCCAAACAATGCTTTTTTTTAGTCCTACAGTCATTCAATCAAGCAAGAAGTCAATCAATCCTCTCTGATCCATAGGACTCACTCGTGACTATGCGTGCTTTCCGGAAGTCTACTCACCTCTCGCGCCAGCTTCTTGCTTCCAATGGCCGCCGCTGCAACTCGACGGGTGCGCCCACGTCCAAGTCGCTTACCTCTGTGCTCATAGCCAACCGTGGAGAAATTGCTCTGTAAGGCCCATGTCGTGAGCAAACAAGCACCGCATCTGACGTGGCTTCAGGCGAGTCGGCCGGACAGCTTCAGAATACGGCATCCGAACCACAACTCTCTACACAGACCCCGATGCTCGATCACAGCATGCACTCAGCTCGCCCTACGCCGTGAATCTCGGTGAACCATCCGCATACCTCGACGGCGACCGTATAATCCAGATTGCAAAGGAGCAAGGTTGCCAGGGCATCCATCCAGGTTACGGCTTTGTAAGGCCCTTCAAACACCGGCATGGCATGGCACTGACTGGGACTGTAGTTGAGCGAGAATCCAACCTTTGCAAGGAAATGTACAGAGGCTGGAATCACCTTTATCGGTCCGCCATGGCAAGCAATTGAGTCCATGGGAAGCAAGAGGTACGTCCTGACTGTCTGCCTCGGTCATGCTAGCTAACACGGGCAAGTGAGTCCAAAGACATCATGACCAAAGCCGGTGTCCCCTGTATTCCGGGATACCACGGCTCCAACCAAGATCCGGAGTTCCTCAAGGAACAAGCAGCAAGCATTGGCTACCCGGTATTGCTCAAGGCCGTCAAGGGCGGAGGCGGTAAGGGCATGCGCATCGTCCAGAATGAGTCCGAGTTCCTCGATCAACTAGCCTCTGCAAAGTCGGAAGCGCGTAATTCCTTTGGAGACGAGGTCATGTTGGTAGAGAAATACATCACGACACCGCGCCACATTGAAGTCCAGGTGTTTGCTGACAAGCACGGAAACTGCGTCGCGTTGGGCGAGCGAGATTGCAGTATCCAGCGCCGGCACCAGAAAATTCTTGAGGAGTCTCCAGCTCCCCATTTGGATGAGGCCATCAGACAGGATATCTGGGAGAAGGCTAGGCAGGCTGCCCTTGCTGTGGGTTATGAAGGAGCGGGTACCGTCGAGTTCATCTTCGACAACGACACGGGTGAATTCTTCTTCATGGAGATGAACACCAGACTTCAAGTCGAGCACCCCGTCACTGAAATGGTCACTGGCGAGGACCTTGTAAGGTGGCAGCTCATCGTTGCCGAAGGTGGCAAGCTGCCCCTTACTCAACAAGAGATCGAGCAGAGGATAAAGGAGCGAGGTCATGCGATCGAAGCGCGCATATACGCCGAGAACCCAGACATGAACTTCATTCCGGACTCGGGTCTCCTACTGCATCTCAAGACACCTCAGCCCACCTCTACTGTGCGCATCGACTCTGGCTTCATCGCTGGTGACGAAGTATCTTCACACTACGACCCTATGATCTCCAAACTCATTGTCCAAGGCCCTACTCGCGAAGCAGCAATCCAAAAGTTGCGAGCCGCGCTCGAGGAGTACGAGGTTGCTGGCCCTGTCACAAACATTGAATTCATCAAGCGCATGTGTGTATCCCCAGACTTTGTTGCTGGCGATGTAGAGACAGGATACATCCAGAAGCACCACTCAGAGCTCTTTACTCCTCAGCCCCCAGCACCAGAAGTTTACGGTCAGGCCGCCCTGGGTCTCGCCCTCCAGCAAATTTCTGCATCAAAGGGAGATGTATGGACAGGACCACCCGTGACAACTGTAGGTTTCGGCTTCAGCAGTGCCTACCAACAGCGTGAGTTCAACCTCGTCGATATACCCGCCGACGGCAAGAGTGAAGCCAAGGCAACAAAAGTCACCATCCGCCAGACAAGTCCTCAGCAGTTTGACATTACCGTTGGCGACCAAACATACAGCAATGTCACGTCTACTTTTTCTCCCTCCAACAATACCATCACCTCCTTCTACCCCCACACTCGTATGGCAACGACGTTTGTACGAGATGAAGACCGCATTATCCTCTTTCACCTAGGCCGCCAGCACAGGCTCCGACTAGCCATGCCCGAGTGGACCAAGAAAGCCCTTGGTGTCAAGGACGTTGCCAACAGCGTTCTCGCGCCTATGCCCTGCAAAGTTCTCCGCGTCGAAGTCGAGGAAGGCCAGGAAGTCAAGAAGGACCAGGCGCTGGTCGTGATTGAGAGTATGAAGATGGAGACGGTGATTAGAAGCCCAAGCCAGGGCATAATAAAGAGGATTGTACATGGCAAGGGTGATTTGTGTAAGGCGGGGACGGCGCTTGTAGAGTTTGAGGACCCCGAGGCGAAGGAGTAGGAGGCGGGTTGATCGGGTTTTCCGGGTGATGATTGTCAGACGAGGCAAAAAAGGTTGAATATGTTTTTATGATTTCTATGATGATGAGTTGGTTAGTAAGAAATATTCTGTAGTGTTGAGTCGCTAGAGATTTGTAGTACATCAGAGGGAAATTTACCGCTATTGCATCAAATTCTCAAAATTGTGTTGTATCTGGGTTGAGGGTGATAGTTCAGATCACCCTCTGTGTGATTTTCCTACGGTAGCTCTCTGTTGGTTCTCCAGAGGTAGTCTCTGAGATGAATTGAAGATGGGGCCGATATGGGCCACTCATGATCTCGCTGCCATCAAGAAAAGTGACCTTCACGATCTTGTGGTTGAGAGAATAGAAATGTAATACATCACCCAAGAAATGTTTCTGTAGTAATGTATGGTATATATCGCTGCCATAATGTTCAAGAATAACCAGTAGTAGAACGTGTTTACGGTCTTTGAGTAAGTTGTAAATGCAGAAGTAGAAGACAGTTAATAGCTGTGCCTTAAAATTGAGGACGCAATTCCATAAGAGCGCTTCAGTGACGAGTGGGTGTTTTACAGGTTGAACGTCATGATGGTGATGATATTGGAAAATTTATTCAATAATAGACCTGGTACTCAAGTTTGATTTCTTGACAAATATATGACATCTTCCATAGATCCATTGTAATATTCTAACACGTATATCTCATTATTGGAGTCTATATAGAAAAATAGACCTGCTGATCCATATACCGGCCTCTGTCTGGTAGTTCAAAGGACAATCAAACACGTCGCGAACATATCCGTAAACACCAAGCTGGGAATCACGTCACGAGGCGACAGGCCAAGAGTACAACACAAAGAGACAGTAGAATTAGTACGGAGAACAGACGAAAAATAAGGTTTTACAAACTTCAGTAAAATGCGTAATGGTTTCTGCATACACTAATTCTCTTGATCGCATTGTTAAAAGGGAGAAGCAATCAGCACAAACTTTAGCACCAGAGCGAATAGATTTACAGATACACACCCATACGTATCTGACCCAAAACGTTCGTCGTCTTCATATGCCTATCCGCACCTTATCTTTCATCTCCCGTCACTGAAGCCTGATCCCTACTTCCCAACCGGACCGACATAGATACACAAATCCACAAACAGCGCAGGTTCATCACCAACCCAGCCAAGTCTGCGACGTGTCATACCTGCGTTACAAGACATCACCTCCATCACACAGAACTCATTCTGTGATCTGCAGAGAATGTGACTCCCTTGCGACGCCAAACAGCTCTCGGATCCGCACGAGAGACTGAAACGATACCATAGTAGTTGTATATCCTCTCCTCTGATTGTCTCACGATAATCAAATTCTCATAATCACATGTCCGAGATCTTCTAGCTTGACGCTTCTGGCCAACAATCACATGCTCACTTACTCTCCATACCATCGGAAAGGAAAGACTCCACTTTCCCCCCTCCAGCTCACGTAATGCATGACACTGTGATCGACAAACTGAGACGAGTGTAGAATGGGGAGGCTACAAGGCCAACACCAGAGAGAAGAGAAAAAAATCAGAATCTTGTTTTTCTCAGTACCACAGTTTTGGTTGCGTAAGAGTTCAATTGCGTGGCTTGAACAAAATCACGAGTTGCCGAAAAGCGACAGAATATCGTTCCCAGACGCTAAACTTTGCCTACGATATGTTCACGTAAGTGAGTGAGTTAGTAGAGTGGGGATATCGGCTTTCTCTATCTCTCTGTATCTCACGCACACACTTTTCACGCCGCTCCCCCGAAAATTTCCCCAAGAGAGAGAACCGCGTTCCCCCCTCCTCCCCACCCATGCTTCTGTCCCCAATCTCTCGCGAGCATAACAAGGGAAGGGGGAGACGGAAGTCGGTAACGACACCGCCTCTCGTATCCCCCCTCCCCTCCCTCTTTTCCCAAGAGGATATCCCCGTAGATATCCGAATAGAGTATGTACGCAGTCCTATCCGTACATCCTCACACCCACGTCCTGGTAGTATATCTCGTGTGTAGTACTCCGTAGGACCCCGTGAGATGCGACCCAAGCAGGGCCATACTTGTACGATCGGCGACCAGGCCATGATTACTAGTATTGCGCTGGAAACTCCCCTCCTCCGTCATTCCCTTTTTCCCCCTTCCCTGACTCTCTCTCTAACCGATAGTCCCCCCAAACAGGCAAGACTGTAGTACAAACATTGTCAGAAAAGGCCAGAAATCATGCCATTTCTCATACTACATGACATAAGGGGAGGACCGGACTCTCTTTGCCCCGTGTCCTCTCTCTCTCTTTATCTCTCTTCCCCGCTGCACGCACGCACGCACGTCGCCGACGCTGCTGCTGGCTACATAATACCCCCGACACATCTACCCTGGTCTATGTTGACCAAGCCCCCCCCCCTCCCCACAGTTCAGCTCCGGCGGCAGGTCCTTGGAGCCCGATGGGTGATGGGCGCTGGGGTTGGGTTGCATTGGGATTCGGCCGGGCCATGATCCCAAGGGACCAAAAGGGCCCTGTTTTTTTGCGTGTGTGTCTCTCTTTCCCATTTGACTATCTTACATGGGTAGGGGGGAAGGGGTTGGGAGTGAGAAAGGACATGGGTCGCGCGGCAATGGGGCTTTTCGTTCCTTCCGTTGCCTTCCCTGCCTTGTCTCTCCCCTTCCTGCTCACTCTCGGTACTAAGAGAAAGAGAGTCACAGCGAGCACGGCCATCATAGTAATAGTAACATTGTACTATGTAGTATCTGTAGAGAACAAGAACAAGACCGAGATACCGCCTTCCAATTCCTCCGGCTTCCCGGTTTGTTGATTCCTATACCGCGTAATCCATGCTTGTAAGTCTCGCGTAGGACGTGCGGTGCTTGATTCATCTCTGGAGGCTACTGCTGCTGCTGCTGGCTCAACAAATAGAAGGGGTTGGAGCGAGCGCCTTTGCCCTTTGACAAAGAGGGAAAAAAAAGGGGGGTTGGTTTGATGTGTTGCGAAAGGCTACCTGCTGGGTGACTCCGAGGAAAGGCAAAGTTTGGATATTTTACGGGCGTAAGATGAATATTGCATTTCATTCAATCACTCAATGGATTCATTTGTTGTGTGTTGTTTTGATTGCTACAGACAGACCAGCTTCGGTTCGCTGGTGCTGACTTTTGTTTGCTTGATTATTTCTCGATTGCTTGCTTTCAGACCCACACAAGAGAGGATTGATATCAGCCCCCACAAAGACGTACTACATATGTATGTACATGTTCAGCTGTGTTGTCCATGTCCGAGCCAACCACCTTGGCAGTCCCGTTGACCAGGAACAGGCTGCTACAAATATCTGCCAATCAGTGTGTGTCTACTGCCAACTCGCTTTGACGTTTCCCCGCACACTTGCGTGTCACTCGTTTCACTTGTTTTTTCTCTTTCCGTCAGTCTCTATCTTTAACATTCTACAGTGGGTCTACGCGCCCAAGGACGCCTCGGAAAAGGGCGGCAGGCCCGAATGACAGCATTAGATTTGCTGATCCTTTAGCAGAGGAGCTTGGCGTAGCCGGGGGCTAGCTGACCGGGTTGTAGGGGGAAGAGGAGGGGCGTGTGACGCGTCCGTCAAGCTGGGCCGATTGGAAAGGATAGACTTTGTGAGAAATGGGCAATCAACAGCTTTGTTG
Organism: Curvularia hawaiiensis; assembly: GCA_026262405.1. NCBI lineage: Eukaryota > Fungi > Ascomycota > Dothideomycetes > Pleosporales > Pleosporaceae > Curvularia > Curvularia hawaiiensis. The sequence goes on along the minus strand of JAODYC010000187.1, from coordinate 9,545 downwards.
GGCAATATTCGCATACCGTTACCCGACAGCGAGGATCGATCCAAGATGAAATTGAGCCGTTACATACAAAAGCTGATCACGCTATTGTGAGGTTAGTAATGTGGGTACACGAGAAGGGGGGAGGGGCTATGATGAAGGTCTAGGCAAATTGATGAGCCCAAATGCCTAATGACCATTCTCTCGGGATTCTCGGGACTTGAAATGTCAGAAAATGGAGCAGGCGGAGCGAAGACCTCGAAGCGTGGTAGCCTCCACGCCATGTGGAATGCTCTCAGCTCGGAGAATATGTCACTGTTGTGCGTTGCCAAAAAGCCTTCTCACCGAGCCGTTCACAACACGTCAAGAAGGAAGCGTCACGCGCATGTTATCTGCTTCTTTTGCCGGGAACCATGATTGCGCCCTCCAAATCGTACCCTAGGCTGTTGACGCGCATCCGGGGGATAACCCTGTACGAATTTGGACACGACAGTTTTGACTACCAATAGCTACCGAGCGGGCCTCTCGTGTCGGCGGAAGAAAGATCGCACGATTTTCGATCCGGAACAAGGCTAGGGGAACCTAGTCGTGCGGAGCTCAAGGGCATATGTGTAAGGCGGCTACTGGCAATATCCCAGCTCCAACCACTGCGCTGTTTGTCATGGGGATGGGGCCAGGCGCTCTTTTCAGGGCTGGCAATGCATGTTGAGATCGTGAAACGCGTGTTTGAGCATCTTCTCCGACATGTCAGTCAACGTTTGGTGAAACCTTAAATAATAAAGCAACCCCAAGGCTTGATTGTGTCCGAATCTCTTAGCGGATAGGCAACTATGCGCAATCATTCGATGAGTAACTTGTTGCATGTCCTTGCGGATGCAACGAGTATTAGCGCCAAGTCCCGAATGAAAGGCCTAGAAGACAACAGGATTTGAAATCGAGGTGGCTGGGGCAATTTTTCAGGTTTCGGATATGTGGTGGAGCGACTTTGTGTTGACCCATTTGAATCGCTCGATGTGTTTTGTTACACGCTACGCGCGTGGGGCATTTCCACCCGGTAATCGCACATAGAGGACCCCCAAGTAGGAAATGGGCAAGGCGAAGATCAGGTCTGTGAGGCGTTGAAGAGCTACGTGTATGCTTGGAAGAAGGGAGATCGACTATGGCGCCGTGTCTTTTTTGCACAGGCCGCGCTACAGCTAGCGTTCGAAGTAGTAGGTACTTACACATTCGGTCGTCGTGACTCGCGACACTGCCCAGATGAGGCAATTCGCCAAGCGCGGGATGATGACATGGACATTGAGGCTGTTGTGCGAAATTGCCAGACTCGAGGGTTTGGAGTAGCGCGTATATTCCATCAACAGACATGGGCGAGTACAATTAGTCAGGCTGGCTTCTAGAAGGCCGCTAGAAGGCCGCTAGCATCGTGAAACACGTGCAGAGGCCACTTGCAAGCACTATTTCTGCTCTATGATGAAGGCCATATGCTGCCAATTTGATTCGGGCAATGTTTGCGGAGGCGGCGTACGACTTTGTACCAAAAGGCCCGAACTTGCCGTGGTTCGAATCAGCCATGCGACGCACCTGATGAATTGCTTCTTGAAGGATCAGGCAGGGGCGCATGCAATGTGGCTTTGAGTACATATGCGAAAAAGAAAGAGGGAGATCTGGACCACTCACAGGCGCGCATTGCCATCTTCTCGCCCAGAGCTATCATGTAAAGCTGATAGGCTTCTAAAAAGAAACGACGCGGCGTACAATGTAGTGGTCTGAGAAGCACATGAAAGAAATGGAAGGCGACACACTTCCACCTTGCAGTCAATGGCGTACTGCAAATGGCGTCGACGCGTTTCTAGTATATGCTCCGGTGTATGAACTGTACTCTACGTCTGTCGCGGAATGATTAGTCGGAGACAAATACGACTGGCTGGGATAACGAGCTTTGTCCTCCGCAGCACATTGGATCAACATATGGATTCATGGTAGCTTTTGCGAACGTGTCGAGCGTCTAGATACTGTGTATGGACGTAGCACTATGTGTATACTGGTATCTAAACGGAACGGCGGCAGGCAGCCTGCCATGAGATGGGATGCGCAGGGATGGGCCTAGCAGTCTGGCGAGCCGAGGTGGGACCAGATCCGGTTGTCGCAGGCTGCTGCAGCGACTCGGAAGCTAGCGCTTATTGACATCATTGAAGAAGGGAGCTTGGCCTCATCGATGACTTGCTGCAGGAATCAGCCCATGTCTGAATTTGCGCCCAGGGAGGGTAGGCACAGGGTATGTGCGGGAGACCAGCATGTCCTTGTCGCCAGTCTGACATATCGTCTGGGATGGCAGGGCCCACCTCGTCTCATGATTAAAGCCGGCAAGCGTCTAGCCAATCAGCAGTTTGGTGCCGCCTGTCAGAAATGCCGCTTATGCAGTAACGTTCGCAACAGAAAAGTCTCGGCTGGAGAAATGGGCATTTCAAAGCACGAGTGAAGAGTTGGTCATTTGGCACATGGCTGGCGACATTGGTGCTCGTGTCATGACTTCTGGATGCGATCGCGTACATTCATGGGTGCTCGGGCTCGGCAGCCGTCTTTGCTTTGAATTTCCCGATACGAAACAAGCACCCTGGTCAGCTGGATTACCGTACCAGTTGGGGGATCCGACACCCTCCCAGGCTGGCATCGCAGCGACCCTCAAGGGCAGGCAGCGGGAAGCAAGGTCGAGGGGCCCAGGCGATCTTCGCACCACGTTCGTGGCTTGGGGGTTTGAGATCCACAGATTACCTACATGTTCAATGTGTGTGTGGTGTGGACGTAGTTTTGTAGGGTTGTCAATGCCAAAGGCTGGCTATAACAAGCCACTCTCTTCTGACAGTTGACTCACATTTGCCGGTACACGAGTAATCAGCGACAGTGGCCTAGACTTCTTACCACGGCCCTAGCCTCATTTGCACGAGAGCGTCCGTGGGTAAAGACTTGATCGCATTCTTTTGCAAAGATTGTTGCGACTATGAGCTTACATGGCGATCCCTACCCAATGTGCCTAGCACAAGTCTTAATGCTCGATAAGCAGTAAATCTCCCGATACGTAGCGGCTGGGGTGATGATGCCTTGGTTTGCGCTTTCCAGCAAGACAGATAAGGCAGGTCTGAAGGATACTATGCTCCTACAATCCACAGACGCATGACAGGGCCAATCAGGGCTATGCGGTAGTCCATGCCGCGGGCAGTAGTGGTAGTGTGTAGTGATTTTTTTTTTCTCTTTCAGAATTTAGCGCTAGGCAGGAGGCCAACGGGACGAGTCGGATCCATGTGCGGAAGCATCGCACAGCTTGTCCATTGTGATCGTCGACCGTTATTGAGCAGGCCTGTACCCCTGCTTCCCGCGGGTGGACAACGGTCATGACCAGAGTCAGGTTTTCAAGCGTCTCCATGGCCTGTCAGCGACGTATCCGCACGCAACGGCCAGCCAAGCCTGCCAACGGCGCGGGTGTCCAAAAGCAAGCCAGGCAACTAGCGAAGGTGCTGGGAGAGGTGGTTGCAAGCAGGATGCGCATGTGTGGTGGGACAAGGGTAACCAGCGATGCGCACGAGTCGGTCGTCGAGTCAAAGCAGCTGACGGTCTTTGGCTGCACGTCGCGCGTCAGCCCGTGTTTTGCGCTACGTACAGTGCGGAGGAGCAGAAACGAGCAGCCGTCACAAGTGGGCTATGAAGACCCAAAGCCGATGTAACACGGCGTGCGTGCGAAAAGTCGCTTATAAGATCGGCAAGAGAATTTCCACATGTCGCGCGACTACTGCAGGCATGGCCGACCGTCCATGCGTCCAAAGGCGCCGCGGCGGACCAAGTGTTGAATACGTTCAGGGAGGGTTCGGCGTGCACAAAAGCAACGGCAATTATCGTTGTCGAGTGCAGAGACATGTGCGAGATGAGCTCAGGCTGACGGCTTCGGATGCATGTCCGGCTGCGTGCGCCAGCGATGTATGTGTGTGTGCGGCTGATGTAGTAGTCGCTTTGTGTAGTGCCCGACAAGTGTGTGTAGAGAGCAAGCGGCGTTGGAATAGAGTTGATGTTCGCTCGGTACCTGACCTATCTCCCTGGTCGTGAGCAAGGCCAGCAAGCATGCTCGCGCGCGCGCCCACCAGGGTTTCTCCGCACTGCGAACGCCTCGCTCGGAACATTTACGAACCCAGGTCCCATGTCCGCGATCGCGACAGGGAGGGGTTGCTCGCGACATGGGACGGCGCGCGCAATGTTTCCCATGGAACCCGTTTCTCGAAGCCTGTCAACCACAAAAGACACAGAACATGAACCTGCGTTAGCCCTGAGGGCAGCGCATTGCCCAGGGCGGCTATCGGCACCAACACGATGGCAGCCCATAAAAAAAAGCAGCAACAGCAGCAGCA